>BROE01000022.1:1819452-1826952 GCA_036571765.1 Plecoglossus altivelis
TAACATGTGTTTGTTAATCCAGCATGTTAGTTAGCCATAGAGGATAATGTTCATCTGTAGTCCCATTTCTCCCCCATTTGTGGTTAAACTTGGACTTGGGGGAGTTGTGGCGTGAATGAGACAAGGTTATGCCTCGTTTGTGTGATGGTTTTAAACTGTGCTGTCAATTCCCCGTCTGTAACTGATGTTTGTCCCCACGAGGTCCTGATATAAAGAAGCAAGCACATAAAGTATCACTCTATTGGACACAGGAATCCATACCCGTCACATTCATGTCAGACCATGTTAAAAGCCTTTACTTAATGGGAATGTCGATGTCACTACATTTGGTTAGCTGCCAGGGAACTGGCTATTAATCTGCGCGAGAATGGTTCAACTCATTTCACTTATGGGCCGGGAATGAGTTAACATCGACCTCTCGTCTTGGCTCGTGCTGTCAAGGCAACGCAGCGTTCCAGCGCTATAGTGGAGATGCTGACACTCGCTCCACAGTCTCGTTGTCTCACAAGCACCACCGCCACTGCGCTTTCCTTACGCAGGTTACCACGACAACCACATCGTGATCCGCTGGTTCTGGGCGGCGGTGGAGAGGTTCAACAACGAGCAGAGGCTGAGGCTTTTGCAGGTAGGCGCCCCTCGCAAACACCGCCCCCATCTGGCAGCCTCCGGTATTGCTTATCAGTCTCAATTCTACCTTCACACTGTTTCTCATGAGTTTGAACCCGTCATGTAGAACATTTCTGGCATTTATCTATTTTTTAAAGCTAGTTAATTATATTTTAAACTCCTTTTTATATTTAATTATCTCTCTCTGTCTTCTGTCTCTTTCCTCTAGTTTGTAACAGGCACCTCCAGTATTCCTTATGAAGGCTTTGCCTCCCTGCGGGGCAGTAACGGACCTCGCAGGTTCTGTGTGGAGAAGTGGGGTAAAATCACCTCCTTACCCAGGTAGCCATATTTGTTTCTCTGTAGTTGCCTTCCAGCGTGCAGATCGTGTCATGAATGTGCAGAAGACTTGTTTGTGAGGAGGGAGTTCAAATGCAAACTGTTATTCTCTCCAACTCTCCCTATCTATCTTACTTCCACCCACTCTTTATCTCTATTCCTCTCCTTCTCTCCCTCTGTCTCTCCCTGTCCCTGTCTCGCCTTCTCTCTGTCTCTCTCTCTCTTTCCCCACCTCTCTCCTTTTCTCTCTCTCTCCCTCTCTCTTTCTCTCTCTCGCTCTGTCTTTCTCTGTCTCCCTCTCTCTCCTTCTCTCTCTCCCTCTCTCTCTCCTCTCTCTCTTTCTGTCCTCTCTCTCCTTCTCTCTCTCTTTCTCTCCTCTCTCTCTTTCTCTGTCTCTGTCTCTCTCTCGCTCTCTCTCTCTCTCTCTCTCTCTCTCTCTGCGCTCAGGGCCCACACCTGTTTTAACCGTCTGGACCTCCCTCCATACCCCTCCTTCTCCATGCTCTACGAGAAGATGCTTACAGCCGTGGAGGAAACAAGCACCTTCGGATTAGAGTAACCTCCCCAAAATGGCTGCCCTCCCTCCCCAAAATGGCTTCCCTCCCTCTCCAGAATGGCTGCCTGCCCTGGGTTGGTCTCATTGCAACAAGAAAAAATGCAGCGTCTTAGACAGTGACAGTTTACAAACTGTCTGCACTTTCATCACACATCAAACAGCACGGCTTCACTCTATCTCTCTCTCTCTGTCTCTCTCTCTGACTCTCTCTCTCTCTCGCAAGATGAATGGACAGTATTGCGATCCCCTCACACTTTTAGATCCACAAATAGCCTTTAGGTCCGAGGTGCATGTGTTTTTGATACATCAAGGGGTGTCAAATCTGAATCGAACAACCAGACTGTGTCCTTCCCCTCACGTGACACTCTCCCATCCACCCACACGTGTGCTTTACCCTCTTCAGTTATGATGGCCTTTGTTCCTGGTGACCCCTCAATCTCTCCAGGTGCTCAGTGTGCCCCTCTACCCCAGAGACAAGCCCACCTCGCTCCCCCTGGGCTCCCCCTGGCCTCCCCCTGTTCTCCCCCTGGCCTCCCCCTGGGCCTCCCCCTGGCCTCCCCCCGGACCTCCCCCTGTCCTCCCCCTGGCCTCCCCCCTGGGCTCCCCTGGCCTCCCCCTGGCCTCCTTCCCTCCCCCCTTCCTCCTTTTCTCTGGACCTCTGAACTGTGTTATTTTTACTGTGGGGCTGCAGCATCTATACAGACTATTGCCTTGGCTTTCAAATACAAGACTGAACCCATTTTATGAAGCCGTTCAGCAGACACACTGGGTTGACAAACACACACACACTCACACACATAAACTAATGATAGTAATATAGTAGCAGCATTATGACGGAAATCCATAACTAGCCCTCGTTCGGTATAGACAGATAAGTGTCCAGGGTTGGTTGTTAGGTGTTAGCATCGTGTGGTTACGTTTGCTGCTGGAGATTCTAATGTTAAAGACTGTTATCTTTGTAGAGATTTGAAAATGATACATCAGAGCTCTTAAGGACTGTCAGAAACATTGTCACGCCCCTAAACACAGTATTCTCTTTCTAGGGCAACTACACACAACTATACACACGCACACACACACAGATAAATACAGTTGTGAGGACACACACGTAAAACATTAGCCCACCAGCGATGCACTTTCTAGCACCCTGGAAGCAGGACACGCCACGTAGACTCAGTTTTAGGGTAACTCATTGTCATTCAAATGACCATGTTTTCACACAAACCGCAGACTGACTATGCGGATCAGTTAGCTGAATCCCAGTCTCAGAGACATTCTCGTCTCCTCTGTAGTAAACTGATGAATGTATCAAATCAATGACTGAATGTATGACCTCTTTAGAATTGCCAGCTTTCCTGGTTGATGACTGAAAAACTTTGACTTTTGGTTCTTTGGCTGAAGAGGAAATTGAATTATCAACAGGAATCGGGGGAACTTAAAATAAAACTACAAACATGGCGACTGAACAGGAAACATGGAGGAGTAGACTCATAGTGGCACCGGACTCGTGCCTTGATGTGGGATGTTATTTCAACCCCTCGGTGGGTCTGAACAATAAACAGAGTTTGATTGGTCTGGAAGAAAAACATGAATGGCTTTAGATGTGTCGCAATGCAAAAAAACAAACAACAACAACAACAACAATGAAATGAACCAATTGCTGCAACTCTGTCTGAGGACAGTTCTATGATATTCCCACAAGGGGGCAGTAGAGGATAAAATGGGAGTAGTCAGGTACCCAGGTAGGAGGGCTGGTGTTAGTTTCTGAACTTACGACCTGACATTTCCCTGGTTACACAGAGATCAGGAGCTAATCCGGTTCCTATGTATATTGTGCACGACAACAATGTCCTTTAAGCTTTGGGTATACAAGCCCATGTAGAAGAAGTACTTAATGTCTTGAAAGCATGTGTTTAAACTGGTCTTTTTAGTGCATTACCCCCCTAACCCAAAGGTCACACACACTCTCTCACTCACACACATTCAGTACATTTTCTATGGGGTGCATGTACGATTACGAATAATGTACAGTGTCTTGTTTGAGCTAGACAACCCAGATCCTAAATAGTCCTAGTGGCTCCACAGCCGTGGTTGCTATGGAGACAGCCCTAGACCCTTTCCTGATCCTGCCCCATCATGCATGCAGGGGTTCCTCAGACGGCTCTGTGAGCCATCCTGAATCTCAGACAGTGTCGTGGTTATAGCTCGATATTGCATGTTGAAATAGTGCAACACTATGTCCTTTCTAGTTTTTTTGCATGAGGATAATCGCTATCGATTTGGAAGAGTGGTGGTTAGGGAGCTGGTTGTTTTGATGTCCCTTTGGTTAGCACTTTACTTGAAGGGTGAAGGTGTGTGTTGTTCACCACGTGGTTCCAGTTGAATAGATACAAAGAGGTGACAAGACGAAGGCACTTAGATGTAGTTGCGTGTGTTGTAACACTTGGCTTGGTTAGCTGCGAGAAGCTGCGAGAGGCTGAAAAAAGCGCGTCTCCGCGACGACGTGATGAGAAGCGACGTGGCCGCACGCTTCGAGTGAAGTGCGACTGTTTCTTTCACGTGTGTCCACCTGTCTCCAAGATAGGCTGAAGGTCAAAGCTCACTGAGATTCCAGTTACACAGAGAATCAATAGGGCTGTGTTGATCATGTGAAAGCGAGATCACCCGTTTGTGTATCGTGTATGGCCCTGTATGTCTCTCTCTCTCTCTCTTTGTATGTAAATGTACATGTATGTCCTGTTCTGTGTACAAATATATATATTTTGCACCGAATGTACCAAAGGTTTGGGGCTTGCATAGATTACCATTTCTCTCTGTTTCAGTCCAACAACGTATCCTTAACCTCTGTCACGTCACATCTGTGGATCTGTCACCTCTAGTATAGAGGGCCTGCTGTGTGGCCTCCGCCTCCTCGCGTCAAGGTTCTAACGGTTCGGCTTTTCGGCCGCTTTGACGTTTTCCATACTGAGGCTTTTTCTGCTACTAAGACTTGTTCCGTTCGACAGAGAGCCGCTGGCATCTTTGGTGACGCCTCAGATCATTTACTTCTACTCTCACTTCACTAGTTGCAGGACTTGATCAATCCAGTATCAAAATCTCCTCACTCTATGCAAAGCTCCTGTATGTATGTCTCCATTTCACCCCAATGATTGTATTAAAAGACTTCAACAAACGGCAAGTTTTAATTGATGAGATATGACTGGTTACTTTTTTTCTTTGACGCACATCAAAGACTGTCCTGATTAGTTGCCGGTAGATCACGGTTTTGAAGCCATTTGATTGTTCCGATTACGTAGTTCGTGATTTCAGATCTCTCGAGCTGGGGTGTGTTCTACTCACACATTCGCCTTGAGACTGACGCATTTCAACCATTACTCACGCTCTTGCAACTAGTTTTCAAATATTTGGGAAAAAACTGTTTTATAAGGTTTAGAATTTGTTTTTGTTTTTCAAAGGTTGAAAAAATAAGTAGCGAAACAAAAGTTCCTGTCAATGACGAAGACCTGAGCACTCTCCTATACTCAACTAAAAGTTCTGAAAGGTTGACACTATATTTTTGAAAAAAAAGGTTCTAAAAGTTTAAAATATGTTTTTGAAATAACTCGAAACGTCTTCGTACTTTTGCCAACTCTGCAAATCTCTCAATTAAACAGTTTGCCACTAGAATTATAAGCGTACTGAGATCGACAAACAGTGTTTGCAGAAAAAACCCCACTGCACATGCGCAGTGACTGTTGGCGTTGTATGCTGTCAGTTCAAACTGTGCTGTTCTGCTTGGCGGAGCTACTGCTGGCTAGCTAAAGAACTTGTGAAGGTTTGGTCATGTTCGTTCACTCGCAGCACTTATTATATTTGGATGTTACCGCTACTTTATTGTAGATTTTAACTGTAGACAGGATTCTTGTCGACTACCTCATCTACAAATTCCATGAATTCGTCTTACGCGCTAGCTAATTAGCTTGTGCTAATTTAGCTAGCTAGCTCTACGTGTGTAGTTGTTAGCTAGACAGACGTCACCGGATGCTTAACTTCCGCGAATGTTGAAAGTATCAGTCTGAAATTAATCCGGTAAATTTAAGTCGTGCTAGAAAAATGATGTCTCGGAGACGGCTTGACAGCCGCAGTGGATCCACAGGACTGCTGGGGGAAATTCAAACCCCCATCAGTACGGAGCCTTTGGAAAGTGTCTACGAAATAACCGGCGAGTTGGGAAGGTAAGTCAACTAAACAACCGTTTTTATCCGGTAGAACGTAGCTCTGGTACGGTGGCTTGTGATCTAGTATAGTATAATATAGTATAAGTAGATTAGGTTGATGTGTCAAACTTCTAGATGTGCTTGTCTATTCTGAAATCTAACTTTTTCCAAAGTCAAGGGAACGGTGTAGACGTATTATCGTAGCCTGTGTGTGTTGTTAAGACACTGCCTGTAGGAATCTGGTGTCAGTGTTGTCACTGAGAATATTTAGGTTCCGTGGTAGTTATGAGTTACCAACATCTGTGAGCACTTGGTTTACTAGTGCCGGATGAAGGAAGGACGATTCGCAATCAGCTCAGCTACTGAGAGAAGCCGTGTTTAGAGAATGCACATTGGTCCTTGCGTAAAGTGCAAATCGCTTGGCACATTGGCTAAGGTGGTGATTGCTAAAACAGGAAGTAGTAAAGTTTTTAAAGGGTGCCATGGTAACAAGCTACATTTAGGAAGTGGATTGTTCACACATTTTCAGTCGCGTATTTTCAGTAAACTGTGAATAAACGGCCAGCTGCCAAGTGTGATGCGTGTTGCCAGTGGACTGTTCAGACAAGCCAATGTGTATAGACATGTAGTCTGTTAGAGATCGTGTAAACACATGTTAAACTAGGGTGTGTTTTCTCACAAGCTGATGCATTTAATTGTCAAGTCATTTACTTGCAGTAAACCTACCATCAACTGTTAACTCTTTAAATAACATCAATTTGGTGACTGGTTTGAATAGGCTATTCAGCTCTTAGTGTTATATTTTCAATGCGTCTGTGCTTTCCTACCATTAGGTATCATCTGACAGCATCTGACTAGCATGAAGTGTGTTTGAGGACACCAGACTTCCTTGTTTAGTGCTGCCCAGAGGGGCGGGGGTTCAGGTGGAACATTAGGCTGTGGAGCAAGTCAGCGTTTCCCCCTGACAGCCTGTCCCGTGTTCCCTGCCTCAGGGGGAAGTTTGCGGTGGTGAAGCGATGCGTGGAGAAGGCCACGGGGAAGGTATTCGCAGCCAAGTTCCTGCGGAAGCGGCGGAGGGGGCGCGACTGCCGGGCGGAGGTGGTGCACGAGATGGCGGTGCTGGAGGCAGCCCGTCACAACCCTCGCGTGGTCAACCTCCACGCCGCGTACGAGATGGACCATGACATCGTGCTGCTGCTGGAGTAGTGAGTCATGTGGGAGGGAGGGAGAAGGGGTATTGCTCATGGATAGAGCGTGGGGATGGGTGTCGGTCCCTCCAGCTACATGAATACATCCTCAGCCTGTTTGCTGCGACCAATGAAACATCCCAGAAGCCCTTAGCATTCACAACTGTGTCCATCTAGCTTCTGGTTCTTTGTTGACTTCATAGCCCAGACCTGCAGCTCTGCCTATAATCACATACTTATCTGAGTGGAATCCTAGCGGTATTACCTGGAACTAGATAACTATTATGATCTTCCTGTCCAATCCTCACCTAATCCAATTCCATAGTTGAAAGCGGCACCCACGACTGTATTTTTCTGTGGATTTGAATAATGAAATGTGATTGTCTGACCTGTTTTAGAGATGAATTTTAAGCATGGCAAACAGTTTGTTGACTTGAAGACGTCAGTTTCTCTGCAACTTTATCGCGTCGATCCTAACCGAACTAAAACCAAACAAACAATCGTGACCTCACAGTAATCCTGGAAGACTCACGTTGTTCGTAAAGTTACACTGTTGTTTTCCAACCCCACCCCTTACACACTCGCGTCTTTACAGAGCCAAGCGCTGCAAAGACAT
>BROE01000022.1:1831952-1871145 GCA_036571765.1 Plecoglossus altivelis
TTCCAATGCGCAAACTTTCTCTTCACTGTTTTCAACTCAGGGCAAATTCTGTCACACTCTAGTCTATGTGCCTCTTTCTATTTACTTTTTACATATTTTGTATTCTAATATGATTCTCAATATATTTATATAATGGAATGATTCCTGTTTGTTTATATGGATGTAAACAATGTGTATGTGTATAACAGGTTAAAGTAACGGGTAGGTTTTGATCACCGTAGCAACGTTAAACCCTGTTCACGACTAAATCTTATTTAAATGTTGGTGTGGAGAAGCATGGAAATGTATGGTGAGATTTGATCACAAAATGGTTTTTGAAAGTTTTGAAACGGTGGATTTAGGAATGAAGAGATGTTTTGGATGTTGATACGAAGAGGTCTGAAGTTGGTATTGAGTTTGAGAAGGGTTTATTACGGAGCGGAAATGTGTTAGTGAGGAAATGAAACATGGAAGTGTTATAAAGATGGAACAGAACCACCGTTAGGTTCACTTAGTAGTCTGAGAAAGATACTGTTGGTCTTAGTGACGAACAAGCACAGGAGTTCAACAAAGGTGCTCTTAGTTCATGCTGAACACTCAACCTCTTTTGAGGTTGAGAGAATGAAATCCGACTCTTTAAAAACAAGATAAGCCTTGGAAGATCATTAGAACTCCACTGGAGAACTCTGATGCTAGTGTGATTAGAACTCCACTTGAGAACGCAGATGCTAGCGTGCTTAGAACTCCACTGGAGAACTCTGATGCAAGCGTGGTTAGAACTCCACTGGAGAACTCTGATGCAAGCGTGCTTAGAACTCCACTGGAGAACTCTGATGCTAGTGTGGTGAGAACTCCACTGGAGAACTCTGATGCTAGCGTGATTAGAACTCCACTGGAGAACTCTGATGCTAGCGTGATTAGAACTCCACTGGAGACCTCTGATGCTAGCGTGATTAGAACTCCACTTGAGAACTCTGATGCAAGCGTGGAGCCCCCAACATCATTCTGTTCAGAGTTGCCAAAACTAAAGAGCACATTGTTCCTGTTAGTCATGGTTGTCTTCAAGGTTCCCCGGCGATGTCACCGCCTGGCACAAACAACAGCCTTTTGTCTCTGAGGCGGAGCATCCCTGGTCACGACCACGACGCTTCACCGTGCCGTCACTCGGATGGAGTTAGGAGCAGCTGTACGGCAGCTCACACAGGACTCGTCACCTCTTTGCTGAAAGACACCCTGTGCTGGGAGTCTGTGCTGGGAGCCTGTGCTTCAGGTGTCTGTGCTTAGGGAGCCTGTGCTAGGAGCCTGTGCTGGGGTCTGTGCTAGGAGCCTGTGCTTCGGGATCTGTGCTCCGGGAGTCTGTGCTTCGGGAGCCTGTGTTAGCCTGTGCTAGGAGCCTGTGCTGGGAGCCTGTGCTAGGAGCCTGTGCTCCAGGAGCCTGTACTGGGAGCCTGTGCTGGGAGCCTGTACTTCGGGAGCCTGTGCTTCGGGAGCCTGTGCTGGGAGCCTGTGCTGGGAGCCTGTGCCGCTTGTTGATGTTGCTGTAGCGGGTGCAGAGACGCTGACAACGCTACGTCATGCTGGAGGTGTCCGGGTCGAAGGGTCCATCTTACTGGCATCTTGGGATGCTGAGGCGTAGAAAAGACCTGTAGTGGGTTTAGGTTCTTGTGAGGTTTGCACTGGGGTGTTTGTGGGGTGAGGCTGAAGGAAAACGTTTGAGTTTAACTCATCCCAGGCAAAAGCACAAGCAGAGATCTAGTAGAAAGAGATGTTTATTTAGTGTTTTTTATCCTTTTAATGTATATTTTGTTTGATTTGCATTTGAAATTATTTCATGATTCATTCAAAAAAAAAGAAATCCTTCTATTCTGATCAACTACAAGCTAATATTTAGGAGTCCTCTACAGAAAACTGGAAAGCTCATTAAAGATTATAGTACAAATGTTTTGGGAGTTGTGTACTCTTTGCGATTGAGCCTTTTTATATATTTATTTTTGAGGGTTTCATTTTCCCCCAGGTATAGAACAGCGCCCTCTGTTGTCCGGAGGAGAACAGTTATAACGCACCTTGCACGATCAAGCTACATTTCCGCAGCAACTGTTTTTCCGTATGTTGTCGTTGGCAACACAGTCACCAGCCGTCGTGTTTACAACTCATCGGTCATGTTGGACATTGACTGGCAATTTCTTGAAACTTTGCTGTAATTACTTCAAGTCGATTGTTGACTAAACATAACAGTAGACGACGCATGGAAACAGTTGATCACGCACAAGCAAAGCCTTTTAATATTTCGCTACCGCAGTAGAACCGCCGTTGAAACAGTAGAGGTTTGTTTTTATCATAACACACACAACATGGAATAGATATGTAGGCAGAAGTAGCTACAATCATTGGAATGGTTATCACTCGCTCTGTAGTGCAAAAGCGGCTCTTAAAGCCCGACTGAAAAGGAATACACGTTTAACATCTCCAGCCTGCATGTACGCCAACTGTTAACCGAAGCCTGAACGGATGTAATTACACGAACATCAGTTTACATTCAAAAACAAAAGCACGAGGATCCGTGGTTTGTGTTGCTAACAAAAGCATGAATCAACCCTTCATTCCTTCGAAGAAATTAATCTAGGATATTATGGGATGTTACTCTCATGAGACAATGGAGCATACGACCTCAGAACAGGAAGAAGAAATGAAGTATGACGTAGAACACCACAGTTCCTGGAACAAACCCCACAGCCCTTTGGGACAACAGCTATGTATTTACCATGCACATTTCTTCGGTGTGGACCTGACAAAAATGGATCTGGGTCAAACTACATACGATCCATTTGAACACCTGCAAGCATTTCATAGTTCTGGTCCACAGACCCTTCTCAACATGACACCTAAAAACCCCAATACATCCAATAATTTTCCTTCTTAAACGTACAGACTGAAACCTACAGATTAAGATTGAAGGACGAAGAAAAAAAAAAAAAAACCTTCTGTAACTTTACATACTGTGGCATTGTCCTCCCGCTCTTGGGACTAACTAGGTCTGGCATGACATCACCTCAAATACAACACACTGAGGTCAAGCTTTTGAATGTCACAACAATGTGCAAGTAACATTCAGCACTGGAATTAGCAAGGACGGGAAGACTTTGGTGAAGGAAGTTCTTGACTAAAAGACAAACTTCACATGAAACGTCAATTAAACTCCCGCCTACATCGTTACTGTCATGAAGTCAGAGATACTAATACATGTCATGGGAGGCAGTTGAAGCACAAGCTTACGAGATGCAAAAGAGAAAAGAATTTTGTTACAATGTAACGAGGATTAGTTCCATGTCCTGGTAGCCTGTCTCAGAGGAAGTGTCCAGACTTACAAGACAGGACATCCTGAGACAAGGTTTCCTCCTGTGTCTTTGAGCCCTTAGCGAAGAGATGAGGTACGGTCGTATCTCACGGACACCAGCGACTGAGTTACGCCCACGAGATCCATTTTTTCTCCATCCTTCGATAGTGAAACCGGAGACACCATCTTTACCGGCCGACGAGCTAAAGCCCTGACTAGCGCTAGCGTTAGCATCCAGGATCCACCTCGCTGACCACGCCCCCGACACCTCCTCCAGCCAACCAAACGCGTCCGCTCAGAACTCCTGGATAACCCGGAAGTGGTTCTCGATGGAGGGGGGCTCATCTTCGAAGTGCAGCTTCTGGTGGAGCCGTGCTCCCAGCTCCTCCAGGGTGCTGATGAAGCGGAGGTGCTCGTGGCCCACCCACGCCCTCATGGGATCCCTCACCTCGTAGGGCGTCACATGGGCGTGGACGGCCACACCGCTGGCTGCCAGCTCCCTCAGCGCCCGCTGCTCCGTCACCCAGGTCTCGCTGCCCCCCGGGTGCCCCCCGTCCAGCCAGTACAGGTCGGAGACCCGCTCCACGAACTCGGCCAACCCCGGCTGGGCACGTGCCCCCGCCAGCTCGTACACCAGCTGGTTGAGCACCACGCAGCCTTTGCTGAAGCCCACCACTGTTAGGTGGAAACCCTGGGGAATGGTGCCCCCTAGAGGGGGGAGCGGGTTAGGCAGGCCAGCCCTCTCCATACCGTGACCCAAGAGCGCTCTGAAATTAGACCATGGATAACACCAAGTAAGTAAAGTACACTTAAGACTGAAGCTTCAGTCCAAACACAAACCTGAATCATACAATCGAAAGAACATAGAAAGAAAAAAAACATTCTTCCATCTAGATCCCCTAATTGTTTACTGTCATGAATGAAACCTGCCAAAGCCAGTTTCTTGTATGTGTTATTTTGTTATACTTGGCTATTCTGACGTTCTAACGTTCTACGTCCATCAAGCGTCTCCTGGACACACCTGAGGTGCTGGAAGGCTCCGTAGTCTGTGGAGTGTTCCGGCGCTCCAAACAGGTTGCTCTCCACGAAGTTCCGGTAGCTGCTGAACTTGTGCAGGTACATGTGCGAGGCCCGGACCACCCAGATGTAGCGGTCGGGGAAGCGGCGCCCCAGGGTGAGGGCCACCCTCTCCAGGCTCCAGGCCTGCCATTCAGCCGCCTCCGCGTGGAGGACCATGTCCTGGTGGAAGTTCTAGACCGAGAGAGGGAGGGGAGAGAGAGAGGGAGGGGAGCGGGAGGTGGGAAGAGAGAGAGAGGGGTTAGAGTTAGAGTAGATGGGGGGAGAGTGGAGAGGAAGAGAGATGGGGGGAGAGGGAGAGGTGGGGGAGAGAGTGGGATGGGTTTTTTTTGAGGAGGAGGGAGAAAAGAACATTGTGGGGGTCTTTGATTTTTTATTGTTAGGGAGGTAGGAGAGTTTGAGTGTTGAGTGTGTTGGTGATTTGAGATGATGAGATGAGGTTTTTGGTTAATGAGGTTAGGGTGGTATAGATCGAGAGAGAGAGGGGGGAGAGGAGGGGTGTATGATTATGAGGGGTGTAGGGATGGGAGATTAGATGGGGTGATTTTTTTTTTTTTGTTGTTTGTGGTTATTTGTCGTGGATGTTTCGATTGTGGAGTATATGTTTAGATTTGGTGTTGTGGTTATTATTGTATGATGATTGAGATAGGAGAGGAATAGTGTGAGTGAGGCAATGGCAGAAAGGATAGAGATATATTACTAAAGATACATCTCCACATTATTGGAGCTGTCGAACATGGGGATGGAGTCTAGTCTAGTTTCTGCATAGTGTGTTACCATGTATGGTCTGTATGCACCTGTGCTAGCCAACATGAAGCTTAGGCAAACACTGACAATGGACAAAGTCTGACTAAAAATAGGCCTTTGGAAGGATGGCCTACTTAATTCGTTTCACCAGCATCAGTCCCGCTCTTATCGCCACTTAAGGCAGTCAGGTGACAGGGGCCGACCGAGGGGAGCCGGGGAGGAGTACAGGGCGTCTATTCTTTTACGACGTAAATGTCACGCTGCGACGATCTCAAGCCTCACAACAGACCCTGGGAAATACTTAGACACCATGGGAATATTAACGCTTCCTTGCAAAGTAGACCGTTGAGATGGAAATAGAAAGATGTGATCTATTTAGGAAACCTTGTGTAAGGACTATGGTAGCAACACGTGAGAACCTTATCAATGGCCTCGTTTTCTGGCTTGACAAACCGTGTTTTGAATTAGTCTCGGTTGGATGTTTAACCACTAGGATTACATAATGTTGTTTGAGGGAGTTTCAGTCCTAAGTACAATGCATGTAATTTGCGTTAAAGAAAAACACACACAAAAACATTCTATACAACAACATACGATTGGAAAGTGAGTTTACACTACGGGTGTGTTAACTCACCTGTATATCCCCATGGAAGAACACAACATGTGAATTGCCATCCTCGGAGGCCTCTGAGTCCGCGCTGCAAGCGGACAGTCCCTCTAGAGGCTTCAGTAGGAGAAGGTCGTTGACTCGGTTTGGTTTGTGTCCAGGAACATCAGACAGGCGTTGGAGTTGGGGTGGGCTACCTGGATGAGCCTCCAGGGATCCGTTTAGCCACAGCCTCGCTGGCTCAGAAGATGAGGATCCTGCCTCGGAGCTCATTGTTTTGGCCACAGCTAACAGAGAGAGGCCCGCTGCGACTCTACGGACAGATATCATGGGTATTAAACGCGGATTAACTCGTCTAGACGCCGAATTACATTTTCGCAGCAGGCCATCAACGCAGAGGAAATTTAAATGAAATAAAACCGATCAATCCCTCGGTCCCTATCGTTCTCCTCCTTACTCGGCGTTTCAGTTTAAATCTTAGCATTAGCTAATTTGCAACACGCTTAGCGTCAACTCCCCTTTACTAAAGGTGCGCTGTGTTGTGACTGTGACAGTTTAATCCGCCAGGTGGCGCTCTTCAACCAAGAACAGCAGTCAGCTGACTGCAGCACTGCGCATGTCCTTTTTACAAATCCAGGTCTACAGTAACAGATCTAAACAAGATCATCTGTTCTTCAGAGCGTCACTACAGTGGTTATTGAAGTAAATCTAACAGATATTGCTGAAACACACACTGCGCTGACGTGCTCTGACTTTACTCTTAGTTCTTGTGCAACATAAACTTGTGAATTACGGACCGAAGGCTCACTTCTCAAGTTGATTCTCTTATTGTTAGACTACTGTCTACAAGGCAAGTATATTTATGGCACACACGCTTTCTAACAAGAAATGCGTGTAATCCTCGTCAAAAGGTGGCATTGACATTACATGAGAAGTTAACTTATTGTCATTCTGTGTTAACTTCAGCCCTTAACCGAGTTTGGACTTTGAACTATTATGCAAACGTACCATTAGCTGAGTCAGACATAAAAGTGTCATATCAAATATAGAAGTACACCAAAGTCATTAGAAGAGATTGTAATTTTGATAACAGCTGATATGACATTTGACAGCCTCAGTTGACCAGCATGTCCACGTGTAGGTTACTAGTGGTCGAGCAAGTTTATGATATGACGGCGAAGGTTGTATGCATTCTCAATCACTCCTATATTAGCCATGGGAACAGCGAAGCGGTATCTAACCGCTGATGAAATATGCAAAATAATTCACGTATGCGTCATTTAGAATGACTCTTTTCGTCGTAATCTACTTTGTGTTTAAAGTATACACCCCACCAACCATAGCACCCCGGTGGGAAATATCTTCCCGCCACAGGCCAGCTGTCCAGACTTCAGATTAAAAACACGTAATTTAAACCAAATATGGTCACTCTGAAGCGAACCACACTGATCCTCCTACTCCTGCCCATGTCCGGTTCTGTGCTTGTCTGTCGCAGGGCCATGACTCCTAGTTCCTTAGGGAAACATCTGGTCGCTTGTCTCCTTAACGTGTCCGAGGCTCGCAGGAAAGACCTCGTCGAAACCGTCGCCAGGGCGGCCATCTTTGATTGCCAGGGTGAGGCGATCACATTGTCATATGACTACTGCTTTAATAACAAGTCACAACGCTAACTTAATATTAGTCTCTTCAGTTTTAAAGTAAAGGTTTCATAGCCTTTTCAAAAATCACCAAATTTTAATCAAGAGCATGTTATAAATCCGTTTTTTTTGTTATATTTATTAAGATGAGAGTCGAATGCAATGTAGGGTTATGCCTTTCTTCATCTGTTTGTGTCCTGTGATCCTGTCATGTTAGGTGTGAGAAGAGAGAGAACAGCTGTCTTAAACATCTTCAACGATCACGACTACAACAGATCAGTCATCACCATCGTGGCCACCATCGACACCATCAGTGAGTCCAAGTACTCTGTTTGCAGGGAAAGCAGATCAATTCTGACTTGATCTCAATCAGGCTTCACTAAAGATCACATCTTCGTTTGAAACCTTACCTGTGAAATGCTGCATACGGTCGTTTATCGTCTTTATATGGATATTTACTCGCGAGCGACCTTATTTCGTTTCAATGAAGTGGTTTTACACTGAGCACGTGTTTCAAACATTCCCCGGATCCAGTGATGCTATTGTGATGCTGTCTCAGTTTGAAGGTAACTTCATGTAATGTGCTGTGTGTCTGTGCCATGTGTCTGTGCCGTGTGTCTGTGCCGTGTGTCTGTGCCGCGTGTCTGTGCTGTGTGTCTGTGCGCTGTGTCTGTGCCATGTGTCTGTGCGCTGTGTCTGTGCCGTGTGTCTGTGCGCTGTGTCTGTGCGCTGTGTCTGTGCCGTGTGTCTGTGCCGTAGGAGAGTCGGTCCTGTCAGCGTGTGAGAAGGCGTTCAGGCTGATTGATGTGAGCAGTCACGCAGGCTCACACCCCTGCATGGGCGCCGTGGACCTGGTGCCCCTGTATCCTCTGGGGGAGGAAGTGGGGGTGGAGCGCTGTGCCAAGGAGGCAATAGGTATGTGTTTGTGTGTGAAGAAGACTATAGGTGTGTGTTTGTGTGGAAAGGAGACTAGAGGTGTGTGTTTGTGTGGCAAGGAGACAAGAGGTGTGTATTTGTGTGTGAAGAAGACAAGAGGTTTGTGTGCCAAGGAGGCAAGAGGTGTGTGTTTGTGTGGCAAGGAGACAAGAGCTGTGTGTTTGTGTGCCAAGAAGAGTATAGGTGTGTGTTTGTGTACGAAGAAGACAAGAGGTGTGTGTTTGTGTGGCAAGGAGACAAGAGATTTGTGTGCCAAGGAGGCAAGAGGGGTGTGTTTGTGTGCCAAGGACACAAGGTTTGTGTACATGTGTACTAATGTCTGTCTGCATGTGTTTGTATACACTTTAAGATCAAGGGAAGATTAATAACTCACATGTTTTGTACGTGTGCACAAACACATCTGAACATCTGGCAGATGTTTGTGAATGTTTGAGAAAGCTCCAAGCTGCCTAATTAATGCCAGTACAGAACTCGTGTTGTTAAAGGTGTGTTTCTGTTCCTCAGGGATTCACTGTGGCCTTGTACTAACCAGAAAACACTGTAAACACAGGGTGCTGTTGTTTGGGTTTAAAATAGGAAATATCTGAGGTAGAGCATTTGGCAACAGACCAAGTAGTCGCAGGTTCAAATCCCACTGTGTGTTGATGCACTTTTAACCCTTCCTCTCTGATTGGTCGTCCGAGCAGCGGTGGCTGAGAGTCTGACGAGGCGTGTGACAGGGACCAGTGTGTTCCTGTTTGGCTGGGCCGACACGCCCCAGAACCGGGGCCTGGCCCAGAGACGCAGGGAGCTGGGCTGGTTCAAGAAGAGTGTCGAGGTGGCTGACGTCCGACCGGACCGGGGGCCCAAGCCTCAGAGACGATATGGCATCACAGGTTAGCATGCTGGCTAGACGCTACAGCACTCAGCCTAGAGGACCAGCCTTACAGGGTCACTGCAGGAGACCGGATGAGCTGGCTCTTTTATTTTTAAGAGCAAATGAGGAAAAAGTTAGAGAAGCTATTTATTGGTTTCCTGGTTCAGTTGAACTATTTTAGTTGTGGGAATCACCGTCTGTAAACTTGAAACTTTCCTCAGAGACCTCGTTTATTTACGTGACCTTTGACCTCGCTCGTGCCCTTCAGGGGTCGGAAGCAGCCCGTACGTCATGAACTGCAACGTCACCATCGACACCCAAGACCTGGCACTGGGACGCACCATCGCCGCGGCGATAAGGGAGTCCACCCCTGGCGGAATCCCTGGGGTGCAGGTCCTGGCCCTGCCTCACGAGGGCGCCGTGGAGATCGCTTGTAACGTGGAGAGCGTGCGAGGCAGCCCTCCGTGCCCCAGCGAAGCCGGGGGTGACCCCTGGCCCTCCTTCAGTCTGGGGGGCCAGCCGTACTGCCACGCCCCGGCCTCTCTCATCACCTCCAGGGTGGCAGAGCTTGCTGCCCAGCAGGGGGTGGGCACCAGGGGCACAGCCCTGGTGGGGTTCACCCCCCGGGAGTGCAGGGCCCTGGCTGAGACTGCTCTGGCTCTGGGCATCGCTGAGTTCTGGAAAGAATCGCATAGCATACGCATGTAAAGGGTCGGAAAATACTTTGATCAAAAGCTTCAGTGTTCTTCCAGCCCGTGGAATCAGGGTCGGGGAGGAACAGACATTTTTTAGTGGAAACGTTTGTTCTTCCGCTAGTTTACATGTTGTGAACTGCCAAAGCTAATCATCAGCTGTATTAAATAAGTGGGTTTTTATAATTGAGAGTCTAGAGTCTAGACCATCAAATGGAATAATGCAGCTGAGGTATTCTACAAGTAGGAATCAAGCATGCACAGTGGTTAGTCAGAATTACTTTTCAAAGTAATTGAAAATATAGAAAAAATATTCAGTAATTGTTTACAGTTCGATAAAGAATTCTGCCTTCGGTATTAGCTGAATCCATCTTTCCTGTTTCGAATTAACTGATGAGTATTAGAGTTTTGTCATTTTTGTATACGTACATTCATAATAACAATGAATGTATTAAAACACGTGTTCAATTCTCTAACTGAGTGAGGCGTTGTGTGTCTGTTCTTTGTTCTTAAATGTTCTGACCGTATTAAGCGCTTCTCAAACTCTACACGTTCGCAACCACAAACTTAGATGTCCTTTTTACCGGAGAGGATTTTCATATCTCTTCAGTAAAGAAACGGGCTTCAACAGATCATTACTAGACACCAAGATGACGCTTTACATAAAGATTATAATGTATTCAAATAAGAGAATAATTCCCCTCTTCATTTTCTTTCCATCAGCTAACAAAAGGTAAGATAATGTCCTATTTGGAGATCAGAGTGGTGAGTTGAAATGACCACAGTCATTTAGACCATACTCACGCGTCTATCAGTGAGATGACATGTAAAGATTTGTGCAGACATTTCCTGTTTGGGTAAATTGGACCGTGTTTAGACATTGTTTGTCTGTCGTTTCCCTTCAACATCCTCACACAGTTTGCAGCTTGTCACCATCTGAATGTCCTCGTCTATTTTTAGCTCTCGGAACGCAGATGTCATCATTGCTAGATAATGTGAGTTTTTCATATAGGGAACCTTTAAGAGAAGACGGGTCTGTGACCAGTTATGTTTTGAGTTGATATTCCCATAACCCATCGCATCTCTCCGACTCATCATCACAAGACAGATGGCGGAAGCGCATAAAACCTAAATTCTACCTACTTAATTTCAGCCAGATGTTTTTTTTTTTTCCTTTTTTGAGCGTTTTTTCCTCATCTGAGCTAAAACGGTCGACAGCACGGCATCGTGACTTGACGTTGCCATGGCTTTCGACTCGTTCATTCTCCGCATCTCCCTCTTTTTTTCGTAAAAGCGTTTCGCGCCCGTCCTTTGCGTCACACGAGCGTCTCTGGCGCGAACGCCGTCCTGCTCAGGTCTGACTCACATGATTAACCATTTGATGGGAAGCTGGGGGAATTTGGCCAGAGGACAACCAATGTATCTGGGACGAGAGGTTTCCACTCATTGGTTACATAAGGGCTGTATAATAACCGCATAAAGGAACACACATTGTAAGGATGACACACTTAAGAGGCAGAGCGGTGCGTTTAAACGGATGCGTACGTAGAGGAGAAGCAGGCGGACGACTGAGTGGGCTAGATAAGGCATTAGACATGGTTTACTAGGTTTGGCTACTTCAAGAGAATATTGACCCATACAACCTATAAGGCCTCTCTCTCCTGCCTTGTGTCATTACAATCTGCAGCATCTATAAGTCACTGGTCGGCATCACCCTCCTACTTCGTCTCCATGTCTCTTGAGTCAAAGGCACATTGGCAGCATCTATTCAACGACCCAATCTTATTTCTTTCCACGCTGCAAACCAAACAGCATCTTAGTAAATGCAATGCAAAATGTTGGCAGTATGATTTGTCTTCCTGGCGTGCTAGAATAGGTTCCTCGAAATAGGGAACCTCATCAGCATAAGCCTTGGTAGTTAGTCGGGATTCTGCTTTTACCAGAACGTCCATGGAGTTCTCTCCAGCGCTGGTTCTGGAGGGGCTACCTCCACCAGTCTGTGGGTCTGTTTGTGTGTGGGTCTGTGTGTGCGGTTCTGTGTGTTTGTGTGGGTCTGTGTGTGTGTGGGTCTGTTTGTGTGTGGGTCTGTGTGTGTGTGTGTGTGTGTGTGGTGTAAACCATGGTGTATGTGGTGTACACCATGGTGTGTGTGTGTGCGTGCTCGTGTATGTGTGTGTGTGTGTGTGTGTGCGTGCTCGTGTATGTGTGTGTGTGGTGTGTGTGTGGTGTGTGTGTGTGTGGTGTGTGCGTTGTATAAGGTGTGTCTGCTGTGTGTGTCTCCGCTAAGGCAGCCATGCAGCTTCATCACATCAGCTCTTCTCTCTCACTTCCTCACATGCTCTTTCTCTGTTGCTCTGTCTCCGTCTCTCCCTCTGTCTGTCTCCTTCTGTTTCTCTCCCTTCCTCTCCCTCTCTCTCCCCATCTCTTCCTCTCTTCCTTTCCCTCTCTCTCTCTCCCTCTCCTCTCTTCCACCCCCCCCCATTCCTCTATCTCTCCTCTCTCAATCTTTCTCTCCCTCACTCTCACTCTCTCTCTTTCCTCTCTCATCCTCCCTCCCTTATTCCTTTTTCTTCTCTCTTTCCTCTTTGTTCTGCTCAGTTTTGCTCTATATATTTTTTGTCTCTTTCTCTGTCTCTCTTTCAAACCACATACCACAACACCCACTGCCGCCGGCGCACACCACACACACACACACCACACACACACACACACACACCCACGTGCACACACATAGCCTGCCAGGCTGGGGAGCATCAGGGCTTAATCTAGGTCACGGCCCAGGGGTGTCCTGGTCCCAGTACTGACGCACACACACACAGTCTCACAGACGCACCACACAGTCTCACAGACGCACACACAAGTCCTCAACAAACGCGCACTACCACCTACACTGTTCACACACAAAAGCACACACGAATCAGTCTCACACAACAACACACACTGTCTCACACACAGCCACACAACAGTCTCAGCACACACACAGCAGCAGTCTCACACACGATGCAACGACACTAGTCTCACATACGCACACACACACACACTGTCTCACACACGCACACACACAGTCTCTCTCTCTCTCACACATACACACACAAACACACACACACACATGCACACACGCGCACACATGGCACCTAGAGTCCATATCATATGCACCGATACACAGACATCGCATATATTGCATGTAAATGATTTTTTTCTGCCAAACTGGCCTTTCTTAAAGGAAGTGATATGGTTGGTGTCTTGAAGTCCGTCCTGAATACTGTGGCATTGAATTCCTGTCATTCCTCCTACATGTTACCATCTCTTCATCCCTCTCTCCTTTTCTCTCCCTCTCTTTCTCCCTTCCATCTCTCCTCCCACAATCCCTCCCTCTCAATTTACCTCAAGTGACCAGTCACTGCTGATAGCACTAATGATCAAGAGCGCCATTATATGAGATCCGTCACCGACTCTCTCCTGAAAGGATTTCTAGGAAGGATTTCTGTTGTCTCTTGTGTTCTGTTCATTGGCTACGTTTGCGAAGAATTTAATGATCGTTCTGTGTCTGTCTGCATAATTTCTTTTCGCGCACACAAAACAAGAGATCTTTTGTTGAGATGGAAGATCAAACGAGTGTCTGATCTTCCCTTGAATAAACAAATGTTTTTTCCTATGCCAGTGGCATATTTTAGGGATTTATTCACATCCAACAATAATAGAAGCGACACAGGATCCTTTTGATTTGACTACGGCTGACAGCGAATCGTCTGAGAGGAGTCATGTGACGTGACACGGAAATAGCGGAGCTTATTTCTTTACATCAGTCTCTAAGCGTCTATAAATATCTTCTGAGATCTTTCTTCCCTTTGCTCCCAGTGTGAAACGCGTAGATAAATGCGTCATCAGCACATCTTCTGTTAAATCAGAGTTTTTCGCTGGTGATGTTGGAGAAAATCATTCAGTGAGCAGGAAGTTAAAATATGCGTCTTAAGCGTACGTATATGCGCTTCATCAGAGCTACTTATCTGCATACTAGGGGGCTTTTAAGTGACGTGTGTTAATGTATATTTCTGCCGGGGGCTTTAAAGGTTTATAGAGCTGATGAGAAGTCCTGTTAGATTTCCCCTGTACTATCTTGCTTCCTCTGTCCTTTCGTTTTTCCTAATAACAACCTCACTGTCCTTTAATTACCCGTCACTTCAATTACGCTCATTCACTCTAACAGGAAGTCAGATTGGCAAGTGGTTGTCTGATGCGCGCCACTTAAGTGATTGCTGATCTTACGATCTGCATTTTAAGGAGCTGGGGAATGTCGGTTCCCATCTTTGCTCTTTAAAATACAAGCTTCTCGTTTCTTCCGCGTGCGTACAGGAACGCCGTGTGCCACCTATGCAGTCAGTGGTCCCCCTACCCCCCACCCTGAACACATGTTCAACCTCCCCTGGGCACGGGCCAAGCACAACACCAAGGCACAGCTGAGAACAAGGGAGAGGGAGAGAGAGGGAGAGAGAGAGAGAGAGAGAGAGAGAGGGAGGGGGGGAGAGAGAGAGGGCACTGATGTGGAAGTATGAGTGAGCATCAGAGAGAAAGACAGAAATAGAGCGATAAAGCAGTGAATTACTGTTACAGTGCAGAGAGAGAGGGAGACAGAGAGAGAAAGGGAGAGAGAGGGCGAGAGAGAGGGAGAGAGAGAGAGGGAGGGAGTCTCACTCACTCCAGTTGGTGGTGGGGTTGGTGCACACAGGCTTGGATGTTATAGGGACTGGAGATGTCTCCAGTTATTGGTGGATGTATCATTCCAAACCCCATGGATTCATTCTGGATTAATGGATGAATTAATTCTGACTCCCAAGAGAATTCTCCAGATTTGGAAGTGGACTCCCTACTGCCGCTGAAGCCCAAACAATGCTTTCCCCTGGCTCCAGACCCCCACTGGGCCCATGACAGCGATCTTTAGACGGGGTACGCTTCTGACAGCCATGGCTTCAGCTTTCAGTCCTGCAGAGGACAAGTCAGTGTGTGTCACCAGTCTGAGGGAAGTTCTGAGCTAAAGAGATTCGTCCATGTGTCAACTCTACCAGGGTCTCTCAGTGTCTTGGATGCACTGACAAAGGTAAGATCACACTATGGATGCTTTGACTAGTTCAGCTCTGAACACTGTGAGTGTGTAATTACCTATGTTGACATACTGTAATATATGGATAACATATTCAGTTTGCATAAATAATGACATGAGATGTTGACTTTTAAACTAGGCTGGACAAAAAGGATTGTAAATGTTGTTTAGGTTAACAGTAGATCTATGTGCTTTAGATTAACAGTAGATCTATGTGCTTTAGATTAACAGTAGATCTATGCTGTTAAGGTTAACAGTGAATTGGACTCACTATGTAGCCAGCACTATAACAGTTCATGATGTGTGACGGCAAGTTATGTAAGTAAGGATGTAATAAGCTTGGTGCCAGTTCTCAGTTTTACTTTTGTCTGGCTCCCCTCCCTCCCTCCCTATCTCCCTCTCTCCCTCCCTCCCTCCATTTTCCTCTCTTTCTCTTCCCCTCCACTCCTCTTTTTCTCTTTTTTCTCTCTCTCTCATCCTCTTCCTCTCCCCTCCCCTCTCTTTCTCTTCCCCTCCCCTCTTCCTCCCTCTCCCCTCCCCTCTTCCTCTCCTCTCCCCTCTCCTCTTCACACACCTCTCTCTCCTCCTGACTCGAACTGTCTTGTTCCTTTTGCACCTGCATGCGCCTGGTGAAACTTCCTCATGCGGTTAGGAAGCAGGAAGCATGCTAGCAACATGCTAACACCAGGGCTTGCTACTGTATATCTCCCCAGCAGAGAGTGTCTCTGCTGGGGAGAGAGTGTCTCTGCTGGGGTAGCATTGCTCAGGACAAAGCCTGTCTATCCACCAGGATGTGGAGGCTTGGAGGCAAGTAGACAAACACATGTAACTATAGGAGGCCAGTGGACCACAGTGTCAGAAATAGTAGCTTGCTTTGGAATGAATCTGATGGTATGAGAAGAACGAATGGGTGCTGCCATTAAGGATATGACTCCATAGATTTACCCACGATGCTTTACAGAAAGGCGTCCAGACACCGTGCCAGAGGGTTAGAACGGACAGTTTCAACATCCCCTGATGATTGTGTGTGACTCAGGATGGCAGTTCTGACCCCTGATGGACCGTGTATGTCCAAAGTCAACGTTTATTGAATGTTAAGATGAACTTTTCTATCCACTGACTGTTCTGATTGACACGGAGTAAGGAGTTGAGTGCCAATGATGTTCTCAGCTTTGAAATCAAACTGCTTTGGCCATTTTCCTAACAAGACTTTTGAAGTTTCAATTATCCGGCTGTTCGTGGTGACAGGATATGATTCGCTAGAGAAGTATGTATTCAGGCCCGTGGGGCCAGTGCAAGGCCTTGTCCTCATTCATTCCATCAACATGACCAGAGGCACAGTTTGCCTAATTATACCAATTTGCCCCCCACCCAAAAGGAAGACTTTTAATCACTGTTTACTTTACCATGAGACGTCTTTCTACCGACAAACACAAACTGCTTCTGTTTAGAGCTGCGTCAGTAAAGACAGTTTTAATCTCGTCTCTGTGTATCATGTCTGGCAACCTTCGAAGTTAAATGTAAGAATATATTTAAATCAAAATGAGATCAAAGCTTCTGTGATCGTGTTCAGAAGTCCGGTGTTCAGCTTATAGATCAGGAGCCATGCGATGTTGATATGTCATTTGATATGGCTTTGTATTACCATCGACTTGTATAATGTTATCTGGAAGAATGCACAGGCTGGCTTGGTTGTTTAATTAAGCGCGGACCAAACCACAGCCCTGTAACGTGATCGTGTGACAAGCCTATTTAGGTCACTTGTGCTGAATCGCAGCGATTCACACTAAATTCAGCGAACCCACAAATTGATTACAAATCCTATCTTCTTCTTCTTCTTCTACTACTTCTGTGAGGTCAAATTTACTTGCTGGAAGCAAAGATTTTCGCAGGAACCTCGTGTATCTTAGTGGATCACGTCTGTGATGCCTATCTTTACCATGTTTCGTTTAAACCGGGAATAATTCATGTTTCGAGTCTTTCTGTTTCACGCTAGACATACAGTATTCTGTATGTTTCTCTGTACACCTGTATGTTGTTTGAAACCATAATTCCCCGCTAACCCAAGCATTCACATGTAATTGCTAAAAATGACGTATCCATGACATAAATTATGATTGAACAGCGTTTAATGAACCACTTGGATGTGCTGCGTGCAGCTAAACACAAACCCAGTATAATTCGTAAACCCCGTCACGTTTGAAAGCGCTGAAGATCCACGCGCCTTTGCTCAGAGCGCCACCTGCAGGAGACGTGAGTCACATCCTTGGTAACACTGCCCAATAAGTATAATTGATGTGTTGATGTCGGTGAGGGATTGATGTGTAGGCCGAAAGTTATACAACATCGTTTATTACCAAATCAGTCAAACGTTGGTGGTGCTATCAGACACGGTTATTGGCTCTGTCAAAGAGACACACGACCTTGTGACTTAAAAGTGATTTGTCGTCACTAGCACAAGCTTGCCACTAGATGGCGGTCGCTCCACAAGGACGCTCTCTATCATCCGCCTCTGTTGTCATACATATCTAGGATGTTCCAGTATATTTCACATTTCTCTTCAACACATAAACAAATACATGACATGTATCATTGCCAGGTGCTTTGCAAGAGTATGATAGCCTGGTAGACATGGCTTTTAGCGCCTTAATCTGCTCAAGATGGTAAGATTGACCTCGGAGAAGTTTATGATCCATGTTGAGATTGATGACATGCTCAATTATTACTACGAGCAATGACAGCGGACACTTTTCAGCCTTGCACGCTCACCAGCGGAATGACAACAACCTTATCTTGCCGATGAGTTACTGAGCTGATGCACTGCAGTTTTACAGTGAAAACGCGTCTGTAATAAGAACGAACCGTAACATCCAGCGCATGTAATTGCTGTGTGATTCAAGTGACGTATATTTACTAATATGACATTATTACAAGTTGACCTTGTAAATGTATAAATTACACATCACAAACAATGAGATGCCCATGTACTTATAATGTTAGCACTGTGTTATGGACTACTGCAGAGGCAGTATAATTGCACACTGCCCCATTAAGTTTGAAAACAGTGGTAAGGTTTTTTTATTTTTTCAGATTCCTTCCTGGCCTTAAGTGTTGACTGGATTTACCAGAAAGTCCTGGTTAATCGCTACATGACCACGAGCACACAGAAGTGACATTGTACGGAAAACAGAACCACAATATGATTCACTCACAAATGGAATGCGGGAGTGAAAGCTTCTAATTCTGATTCCAGACTAAAGCTCTCCCTGCCTTCTGTCCATGTGGTATCAACACAGATCCAGGATATTAGAAAGATTTGGTTTTTGATGGAACTCTCGGAGAACAGAACGTGTCACATCTATGAATACTTTTCTTCTTCTCCTCCTCCTCCTCCTCCTCCTCCTTTTTCTTACTCTTCTTCTTCTTCTTCTTCTCCTCCTGTTCTTCCTCCTGTTCTTCCTCTTCTTCTTCCTCTTCTTCTTCCTCCTCCTCTTCTTCCTCTTCTTCTTCTTCTCCTCCTCCTCCTCCTTGTCTTCTTCCTCTTCTTCTTCTCCTCTTCTTCTTCTTCTCCTCTTCTTCTTCTCCTCTTCTTCTCCTCCTCTTCTTCTTCCTCCTCTTCTTCTTCTCCTCCTCCTCTTCCTCTTCTCCTCTTCTTCTCCTCCTCCTCCTCACATGGTTAGTGTCTTTTGAATTGTCTTTCAGCTGCCTTGCGCAATGACACCAATTGTCATGACAGTTGTTAATTGAATTACCTTTCTTAATTACAATACAGCTAATTCTGGAAACCATGTCTAATTAAGAGAGGGATTGGAAGGGGCTCGCTGTTCATCACCAGTGTCTGGGCTGTTGCTACGTGTTGCTGAATATTAGGATGAAAATAAACAGGCAGGCTAAGTAAAGTAAACAAGCTGAATGGTGGAGCAGACAGGAACTCATCTGAAATCATTCTAGACCATGAGGTTACCACTCCAAGGCTAAACTCATATTTGCAAAGAGATGTTTTCATGTTGATCATATAGTGTTGATTTAGCTTTGAATGTTGTGTTGACATAGTTTAGTGTTCTTTAGAAAACGAAAGAGGAGCAGACCGAAATATATTTAAAAGCTCCATTCACTTGTTAAACTAGACACAAATCACAACTTTCAATGTATTCAAAGAGGTGAAACCATTTTATCTGGAATGAAAACTTCTTTTCAGTGATCAAATTAAATAAATTTAAGAAGACTAGTTTACCAGAAACGTTTGGCCTTTGCATGTCATCCCTGCCCTGTTCATCTACTTGATAATGATACATTTCTGAGTTGAAGGTTTTGTTGAGTGCAGCTGCTTGGTTAAGTGCCAGTAAATAGCTTTCCAATAAGGATGTTAAGAGAAATATATCTTTATATTTAAATATGACACATTTTTCCACATGCGAAATTATGATAAATTATTCTAAACACAGGGCTTCACCTCATGTCAGAAGAAGATAATATAATAAGTTTAGATCAGTGGTTTAAGAATGGTGGCCAGATAATTGGCTTCAAAATTTTTTTTTTTTTTTTTTATTTTTTTTAAAAAATTAAAAATAAAATTAACGATTTGGTAGACTTTTGTTAACAAGTGACTTTCCTAGTATATAAAGGAGTCTTGTCTCAGACCATAACTCTCCCTTCTCCTCCAATGTATGCCCCCCCCCACCACCCCCCTTGAGGACTAGCCTTGGGCTGTAACCCAGGCGACAGGCAAGAAGGCAACACTGCCAGACTCATCTAACTTGTAGGACTCTGATTCGGGGCCAGATACAGACAGAAACCTGCTGATTGCCCCCCCAGGCGTTTCAACAAATGTCATGACATGGAAGTCACACAGGCTGACCTGTCAGACGTGAGGCTCTCTCACGGACTCAGCCCCAACGCCACAACTATGTGTGTGTATGTCTGTGTGTGTGTCTGTGTGTCTGTGTGTGTGTCTGTGTGTGTGTCTGTGTGCCTGTGTGTCTGTGTGGCTGTGTGTCTGTGTGTGTCTGTGTGCCTGTGTGTCTGTGTGTGTCTGTGTTTCTGTTTGTATGTCTTGGTGCCTGTGTGTCTGTGTGTGTGTCTGTGTTTCTGTGTGTGTGTCTGTGTTTCTGTGTGCCTGTGTGTCTGTGTGTGTGTGTCTGTGTGTGTGTCTGCGTTTCTGTGTGTGTGTCTCTGTGTCCTCAGATACTAACAGTAGACAGATGCATTGCTGCATTCATTTGCCCAGGATTATGATGCCCGTGCGAGACAGAAATGCTGTTTATCCACTCTTCCAGGAGCCAGGGAGAAACACGTGGTGAAGCCCAGCCGGAGAGCAGCAACATCTGGGCCTAAGGAGGAGGAAGCCTCGGTAGGGTCACTGGCAGATGGTCTCACTGCAACACAACTTCTCCAGGTACCCAACACACAACAAGGCAACACCTGGGGGTGGCAGGGGGAGGGAGGAGGTGGGGGGAGAGGGAAGCGGGATGGGGGGACGGGGGGGAAGGGGAAGGGGCGATGGAGAGGAGGTGTTGGGGACTGAAACACCCCCTCTTACTCACAGCAACTCGCTTAGTGTGAAGGCAACTCGCAGCATGCTAACTACCATGCCATATGTTCGGTGACTTTTCAGTTGGAGTAATGACTGTGAACTCTGTTTATATGTACACTGTTTGCCCGCAAACGTGTGCGGAGCAGGTGCTCTAATTATCTCTTCGTGATTAGTCCACCTTCGCCTTCGCTGTCGTGTGACAACACAGTCATTTGACATCCAGACACAACACTGCAGACATTAACTATTCGGCTGTCGATGCTATGGTTACGGCTTTGGCACCACAACCATCCTTAGGCTAGCATCGCTGTATGTTTGTACAATAAAGTAATGATTCAAAATTATGATAACGATATAATGTGCAATATGAACACAGGAGATTCTCTACATGCATACTATATGGAGGGAGGAAGGGAGCGAGAAGGAGAGG
The DNA here is from genome assembly GCA_036571765.1 of Plecoglossus altivelis. NCBI lineage: Eukaryota > Metazoa > Chordata > Actinopteri > Osmeriformes > Plecoglossidae > Plecoglossus > Plecoglossus altivelis. The sequence continues at coordinate 1,852,879 of BROE01000022.1, forward strand.
CGGAGAGAGAGAGATCGAGAGAGAGGGAGAGAAAGGGAGAGGAAGAGAGAGGGAGAGAGAGGGAGAGGAAGAGAGAGAGAAAGGGAGAGGAAGAGAGAGAGAGAGAGACGAGAGGCAAAGAGAGGAGAGAAAGGAGGAAGAAGGGAGCAAGAAGGAGAGGCGGAGAGAGAGAATAAAGAGAAAAATGGATAGCGATACAGTATGCAGATATGGATCTGACTGCGAGTGAATATTTTCCTTCTGAACATCTTCATAAAAGAACCACTGAACCCCCCCCCCGCCCCCCCCCCCCCCCCCCCCCAGTATTTAATCTTATTGATCGCCCTCTCCAGGAGATAAGGGCGACCGAAGAGGCTTGCTTATTCGCTGGCAGCTGCGAGAGCAGCGATAGGCCACTCAACACAGACAGTGATCCAATCTGCATGTGCTCAGCGAGGTGTGAGATTATGCCCAACTGATTTGTGTCTGTGAGTCAACTCTGCCCTGGGGTTCTGGACATATTAAACAGGGCGTTTTGAGAGATCCAGCTGAACAAACCAAAGGGAATTAAGTCTCCTCGTTATTTCTCACTACATATGTTGAGGATGAGAGCGTGCCAGTGTTTGGTCAATGGTGGCTGACTAGTGTTTCTGTGGTGATGGAGATTTGAAAGCCTTTCGCGGTTTTCCAGAACACGCTTCGAAATGGCTCTAAATTGTGGCTTGTTTGTTTTGGATGTGTCAAAGATGTGCCTGTGGTCCTTCGAACAAGCTACATACGTTGATTTGTGTGTAAAAAAAAAAGTAATTGCTAAGTTGTTGTGATGTGTGTGTTTGTGTGTGTTCAAAGACATTTCTGTCAGAAAATCAAATCTTAATACATAACTCCTTTAGTTTGGGGATTTCATAGAATAGAGTAGCTCTCCTGCTGACATAAAACAAAGACAAAACCCGAATATTAATTAAAGCGATTTGATGTGTTTTTATGAGCTAGGGGCCATATGTTGGTTGTCAAACGGAAAGTGAAACTCAGAGGCTGTGAACAGGGGAGGGGAGCCTGTGCTTTAGAGATACCTTCTCCAGAACGTTCTAATTAAGAAGTGGCACTGCGATTGTCATTCCTGTCTCCTGTGTTCTCCCCGTCTGACACGGGCTTCCGACCGCTCACGTCTCGTTTGAATCCAACGCGAGTCGACTGACTCCATTCTTCTTCGTCTTCGTCTTTTGTAAGTTAACTTTATTGAAGACAGGAACCCTCTTCTGTAGAACGTTCCTCGTCCAACCCGGATCAATGACGACCATGTGAAGTGTGTGTTTACGTGCGAGAGCCCGTACGTTCCTACTGCGCCACAGACAGAACAGACGGAACATGTTCCACGTTGACCCTTCGCGAAGGACGACGGAACGCATTTGTTGTTTTTACATGCTGAACAAGATTTTCTGTTCTTCAATCCAATTTGCAATCAAGCACTAGGATGTTTTGTCTGTGTCCATGAAGGGGATTTACACAAGGCTACCTGTTATTAACCAGAGTCATGCCTGCCACAAAGTCCCCCAGCACAGCCCCCATTAGAAGGAGAAACACCGTGCCTCTTCCTATTGACTGTGCCTTAGCTTTACCCGGGAACGAGAGCTGCAACACTTGTCTGCGAGTCTTTGCGTGAAGGCACACCTTGATGCATTAGCAAGCTGTTGCTGCACTGTAATGAAAACCCAGGAGAGGCTGGGGGCGGCCTTTTGGAGCGAGGGGCTTGGAGAGGCTCTCTGGCTGGGATTAGCCGGGCTAGTTAGGCTCGGTCAGCGGAGCGGGGGAAAGGGTCAGGAAGCAGGCTGCGGGGAGATCTAGGCCATCCATTCACGTCCTGGCGCTGTGAGAGGAGGGAGGGAAGGGGAGGAGAGAGACAGGAGGGAGAGGCCTGTGTCAGAGGGGGAGAGAGGCTGGGAGCAGCCTGTGACAGAGGGGGAGAGAGGGAGAGACCTGTGTCAGAGGGGAGAGAGGGAGCTGCCTGTGTCAGAGGGGAGAGAGGCTGGGAGCTGCCTGTGTCAGAGGGGCAGAGAGCAGAAACCTTCTGGTGACGCAGTGTCTTTTGTCTCCAGTGAAGCAAAGGTGGAGACGCACACAGACACACGCACACAGACACTGACACACGCACACAGACACAGACACACGCACACAGACACATGCACACAGACACACGCACAGACACAGACACACACACACACACTGACACAGACACACTGAAACACGCACACGCACACAGACACACAGGCACAGACACACGCACACTTACACACACAGACACAGACACACACACATACACCCACACAGACTTACACACAGCCACATACATGCATACACACACACACACACACATACACACACACGCACACACACACACACACACATACACCCACACACACATACACACACACTAAGTGACTAGCCATTGACTGCGGCAGAGTAAAATTTTTGAGAAAAGTAGACTGCTCCTACAAATCTCCAATCCCTTCCAGAGGCAACAAATCTGCCTGCACTCTTTGTGTAAAAGCAGCTCGCTGTGTCGATTTAAATGGGACGCCAACGTTCCACTTGCTTCCTTTTGACTTTTAACAGGGGTAGAGATGTAGCATATCAACAGCATTAAAGCATGACGTCATCTCTGTGGGGACTGAGTGTCAGAGGGAAACAGAGAGGGGTGCCTCCTTGTTTCAGCCAAGATGCGTCTCCATTTGAGTTGAATTGCCGACCTCGAAGGGCATGTCTTGAGAGATTAATTATCTCGTCCTGGTTGTATCACTGGAGTGTGACAGTTTCGTTCCTCTAAAGGAGACATTACGGTGTAGCTGTGTGATGGTAATCCACATGGGGCGAGCACGGATGATAGCGCGGTTGACGGTTACCGAACGTTTAACTGAACTTGAGGTGGGATCCGATCTTCTTCCACGTGCCTCCAGCGCGAGGAGGAGAAAGTCAGTTGGGGGCGTCTCCTTCATTCCTCCTCAGGGGGAATTTCCCATCATGCCTCGGTGTCTCATCTTGTGACGTCTCTACGGACCGATGGGAAAGATCAGACGAGAGTTCAGCAGGAATGTCAAGACGGCTGAGTCATCAGACCTGGTTTAGGGTCTTAGTAAAGATAAAGGGGTTAAAGGTCAACAGAGGTTTGGACAACCTGCCTTTTTATGAAAGAACGATGATGGCTCCATCTTGTTAGTTGTTGTCCTTGTTTGAATGTTGACGCTGTGGGAAAGGAAACAATGAACCTGAAGTTGATTTTCCTACAATGTTTTGAAAAATGTTGGAAAATACAAGTACCCCCAGTGCATCTGGCTTCAGTGGTTCCCCCTAGAATGACCAGGCCTGCTTCTAAACCACAAGAAAGACAAAAATCTACGACTTGTTGGTAAGAAAAGAGCAAAAAAAAGCAACAAAGTACAATATCAGTTTCACAAATTTGTAGGAGGGGGGGAAGGGGGTTAATTCACATTTCTGTTTTGCACAAGTTTTCTCATTCCCAGCGGCTAGCGTGTGCATTGTTGTGGTTCACAGAGGGGTTGTTATAAACCCACAGCCTGAGGGCCAGCAGCTCTAATAATCTACGTCTCAGTGTGTGGTAAGTTAAATGCCACTGTATAATCATTAAAAGCATTTAAAGGGAACAATAGCATCTTTATGCTAAAACTCCAAATTCCATCCACACTGAGCCAAGTGCTATTACTGATTAACCAATTAAGAGCAGAGACGGCCAACGCAGCTCTCTTGCTGGAATGTGGCGCTGATCAGAGAGAGAGAGAGAGAGAGGAAGAGAGAGAGAGGGAGGGAGGGAGAGAGAGAGAACGAGGGAGAGAGAAAGAGAGAGAGAGAGAGAGAGAGAGAGAGAGAGAGAGAGAGAGAGACCCCAGAGTCGAGGCCTGCTCTCCCAACCTTTATCCCCCCAGACCAGAGTCATGGGATGGGATCTCCCCAGAGACAGGGCTCTCCTTGTTAAAGAATAGCTGGCCGGAGCGTGGAACATGTCCCTTGCTCGATCCCGGGAGCATTCAGGCTCACATTATTTCCCTGTGGCCTACATAGAGACCGCCAGACCCACGTCCCCCCCATGCCCACTTAAACACACGGAATGATTGACTCCACGCGATGGACTTGAGGAGTTTGTGCACCATGTTAGTAGCCTTGATTAAGGGGAATGGCTGCTCTGAGTTTGGATGGAAAAAAAGCGTGGGGTGAGTTGTTGATTTTTTTTGTCTGGAGAATCAACGGTTTTTGATGAGATGACAATTTCGTTCATCATCGTGGTGTTATGCATGCGTTTTAAACCGGAACGCGTCTGAACTGATGAAAGTGCAGTGATACTGAGTGAGAAGTTGTCAGTATGCCAGGATATAATGGGATGGGATATTTATAGTTCTTGCAGAAAGTAAAAGGTAAGTTGTACAAATATATATGTCTATACAATCCTTACGGTTTTTTGTGTGTGTGGAATAATTGAAGTAGTGAAAACAATCTCTTTTATGTCAGTGTTTAAAACATTGACCAAGCGTCCTGTTCATTTGGGGAGTCTGTGTTCGGGTCATTGCCAGCGTTTCTCTCAGAATGCCGATGGCGTGGTCACAGTCAACTGACTTGTGTTAATGGCCCTGCCTCACGCGTCGGGCAGAGAGAAGCTGATTTGGAAACGGCCGGGCAAAATGTCACTGGGTCCGGCATAATGAGGACCACGGTCACTGTTTCTCAAGCATGCCTCGCTCAAAGCGAAGACGATTACCAAACAACCAACATGGATGCGTCCGCTAAATGAGGGCTATGAGCACAAATGTCAGCTGGCATGACTGCTGTTTGGAAAGGTTACTGACAGGAATACAATCAAAATGTGGAAAATAATAGACAAGCACAGGACACAAGGTCAGACGTTTGCTTTCATTCGTGATTCAAGTCCACCTAAGGACCGGCTTGTTTGGAACGGATCAGCGAATTAAAACGAAAGTCGGATTTGTGATGTTTGAGTGCGATAATGCCTTGTTTGTGTACCTTGAATGCAAACTTAAAATAGTTTATATCTGAGCCACAAGTGTTTATGATTTAAGTGCTGGGGTGGGGGTGGTGGGGTGGGGGGGGGACAAACAGAACGACAATAGAATACAAGTAGAGTAGAAGACAGTTCAATAGAAAGAGAACTGCACATTCACTTTTAGATTCACTTTAAAATTCAGATTGTTATTTGAACGGTGCATTATTAACGACTCGCTTTCATAAGGTTGTGAATGGCAGAATGTATTGACTGTGTTTTTCTGTGTCCTGTCATGTGCAGCATGGAGGAGACGGTGAGAATCCTGCTTCAGAACCAGGACTCCCTGGAGGGTGCTGTGGTGGACCCGCTTGACCTCATGAAGGCCTACAAGGTACCTCATTCAGCTGCCCAAGTCCCTCCTGTCTACCGGCTGGTATCATCTATCAGTCCGTAGCTGTTACTGCTTCTAATCTATCAGTCCGTAGCTGTTACTGCTTCTAATCTATCAGTCCGTAGCTATCAGTCTGTAGCTGTTACTGCTTCTAATCTATCAGTCTGTAGCTGTTACTGCTTCTAATCTATCGGTCCGTAGCTATCGGTCTGTAGCTATTACTGCCCCTAGCTATCGGTCTGTAGCTACTCAGTCAATACTGTTACTGCTTCCTATCTGATCGTCTGTAGCTATCAGTCAGTAGCTGTTACTGCTTCTAATCTATCGGTCTGTAGCTATCACCACCCCTATCCGTCTGTAGCTGTTACTGCTTCTAATCTATCAGTCTGTAGCTGTTACTGCTTCTAATCTATCGGTCTGTAGCTATCAGTCAGTAGCTGTTACTGCTTCTAATCTATCAGTCTGTAGCTATCAGTCTGTAGCTGTTACTGCTTCTAATCTATCAGTCCGTAGCTGTTACTGCTTCTAATCTATCAGTCCGTAGCTGTTACTGCTTCTAATCTATCAGTCTGTAGCTGTTACTGCTTCTAATCTATCAGTCCGTAGCTGTTACTGTTTCTAATCTATCAGTCAGTAGCTGTTACTGCTTCTAATCTATCGGTCTGTAGCTATCAGTCAGTAGCTGTTACTGCTTCTAATCTATCAGTCTGTAGCTGTTACTGCTTCTAATCTATCAGTCAGTAGCTGTTACTGCTTCTAATCTATCAGTCTGTAGCTGTTACTGCTTCTAATCTATCAGTCCGTAGCTGTTACTGCTTCTAATCTATCAGTCTGTAGCTGTTACTGCTTCTAATCTATCAGTCTGTAGCTATCAGTCTGTAGCTGTTACTGCTCCTAATCTATCAGTCCGTAGCTATCAGTCTGTAGCTGTTACTGCTTCTAATCTATCAGTCCGTAGCTATCAGTCTGTAGCTGTTACTGCTTCTAATCTATCAGTCCGTAGCTATCGGTCTGTAGCTATTACTGCCCCTAGCTATCGGTTTGTAGCTATTGCTGTCTCAGTATGTATTTATCAGTGCCTCTTTCTTTCATTCTTTAGCTATCACTGCCTCTATCTATCACTGCCTGTAAATATCACTGCCTGTATCTATCACTGCCTGTAAATATCACTGCCTGTATCTATCATTCTGTAGCTGTCATAGTCTCTATCTATCAGTCTGTATCTATCACTGTCTGTATCTATCATTCTGTATCTATCATTCTTTAGCTATCAGTCTGTATCTATCATTCTGTATCTATCATTCTTTAGCTATCAGTCTGTATCTATCATTCTGTATCTATCAGTCTGTATCTATCACTGTATATCTATCAATCTGTAGCTGTCATAGTCTGTATCTATCAGTCTGTATCTATCACAGTCTGTACCTATCACTGTCTCTATCTATCAGTCTCTATCTATCGCTGTCTGTACCTATCACAGTCTGTATCTATCACTGTCTGTAATCATCAGTCTCTATCTATCATACACATTGTTAGACATGGACCTTTCCTACACTACAAAATATTTTGAAGGGTAAATTTGCAATCGTAGATTTGCATTTGACCTTGGTCTTCAGTTCGGGACTACAGCACATGAAAGAACGTCAGGGAAATTCACTGGAGATGTTTTTGTTGAGCCTGCGAGCAAGTTTATGGGAACCAATTTCTGCCAGTAAAAGATCAAAATACGATGAAAAGTCAGCCTTGATAGCAAACATATCAACACGCATGGCGAGTCATTATCAAGTGGTAAATAGGTTGAAATGATTAAGATGCACACAAGCACAAAGATCACATCTCAACTAACAGGAATCGTTCAAAAATAGCATCTCATCTACAGTAATACCAAATGGCAGCGCAGAACAACATTACTGCTGGTTTCAAGAGCAACATCTTCTAAAGTTCTGGTGTGTGTGTGTCCAGGCATTGTGAAGCTGTGGCCCTGGTCGAAAGCGTCTGAAAAACAACATGCAGAAAAAAAGACTATTTCACATTTTCAATTAGTGATAACTGCAGCGTGGCAGGGTTGGTTTGGAGAGCTCTTGGGCCGGCCAATAGAGAGCCCAGGTGGAGTTTGAAGACTCCTGTTTTTACTGGTTGAAATCGTTTTGTTGTTCAATTATTGTTCAGTATTTCCTCATAAGGGAGGCCAGTTTTCCTGTCTTCTTCCTGTTGTTTTTTACTGTGAGGTTGTTTGGTTGTTACAAAAGCAGCTGCATATTGATCTATCTGTGCTCCCATCACCACCAATCACTTACTCACTCAATAACACTCTCCCTCCTTCTCCCTCCCTCTCTTTCTCTCTCTCTCTCTGTGTCTCTCCCTCCCCATGTCTATCTCTGTGTCTCTCCCTCCTTCTCCCTCCTTCTCCCTCCCTCTCTTTCTCTCTCCCTGTGTCTCTCCCTCCCCATGTCTATCTCTGTGTCTCTCCCTCCTTCTCCCTCCCTCCCTTCCTCCCTCTCTTTCTCTCTGTGTCTCTCCCTCCCCATGTCTATCTCTGTGTCTCTCCCTCCTTCTCCCTCCTTCTCCCTCCCTCTCTTTCTCTCTCTGTGTGTCTCTCCCTCCCCATGTCTATCTCTGTGTCTCTCCATCCTTCTCCCTCCTTCTCCCTCCCTCTCTTTCTCTCTCTCTGTGTCTCTCCCTCCCCATGTCTATCTCTGTGTCTCTCCCTCCTTCTCCCTCCCTCCCTTCCTCCCTTTCTTTCTCTCTGTGTGTCTCTCCCTCTCTGTGTCTATCTGTGTCTCTCTGTTTCTTTACCTGCCTCTTACTCTCTCTCTCGCTCTCCCTCCCCCTGTCTCTGTGTCTCTCTCTGTGTGTCTCTCTCTCTCCCTCCCTCTGTCTTGCCCTGTCTCTCTCTCTGTCTCTCCCTCCATCGGTCTCTCTCTGTGTGTCTCCCTCCCTCAGCCTCTATCTGTCTCTCTCCCTCCCTCTGTCTTGCCCTGTGTCTCTCTCTGTCTCTCTCCCTCCCTCTGTCTTGCCCTGTGTCTCTCTCCGTCTCTCTCCCTCCCTCTGTCTCTGTGTCTCTCTCTGTGTGTGTCTCTCTCTCCGTCCCTCTGTCTTGCCATGTGTCTCTCTCCATCTCTCCTTCTTTCTGTCCGTCTAACCCTCTTCTACATTCTCACACGCACGTCTGCACTTGCACAAACACACGCGCGCACGCACGCACATCGGCCACACACTCTCCTGTTCAGGACTTATGAAGTGCAAAAGCCTTACCCTGTGTGGGCAAAGTGCTCAATGCAGAAGCTAATGAACCTTATAACAAATGCAAATAGGAGTCATTATTAACAATGTGCTTTTAATTAGTGGGGATTTTATGCAAAGTTCAAATAATCTCATGGGTCTGGGTGCGTAAGAGGCTTGTAAATGCTAGACTTTTTGTAACATCCGAAATTGAATTATACTATGAGAAAAGAAAAGTAATGAATACTTGTTTACGACTAAATGGATGTATAGCAAGGCGAGGCCTTATAACTAAGTGCAGAACGAGAGGGTTTCGAAATAGTGAGTAATCGATTTCATTTGTCATTATGCTCTGTTGCTGATTGTTTTCTGCTTGTAAATAAGAGTTTGAAGTTTCAGTGGTTTGAAATTGTGACTTGTCAGGTTTAATTAGTGTCACAACCAGTTGCTTTGGTTTATAGGACAAGAAGTCTTGCTTGAATGTGTTAACAATTGTTGTATGCTACATAAAGTCATTCAAAAGATAGCAGGTTAATGTCCATGTTAATCTCGATTGTATCTTGATGAAAATGCCCTTGTTTGGATAAGCAGGCCTCAGTGGTGTCTAGTGTTACTTACTACTGCCTTAAGACAGCCTTACTACTGTCTGATACGTTGATGTCATCTGCATTTATAGTACTAGCTCGTAGAACAGTTCGGGGTCTACTTAACGCACTTTAATGGCAATCTGTATTCTGTCATTACCATTTATTCTGAACTCAGTTCCAGATGACAAGATTGGATTTGATCGAATCCGATATTTAATATTTGTAGGGGTGTGGGAATCAATTTATTTACTGCGGAACCATTAAAATCAGCATCATAAAACCATCGTAATCACATAACCAGAATGCGAACAGCAGGTGCAGTGAGCAGCCACACACACACAGACCTACACACACTTACACACACATACACCTACACACGCACACACACACACCTACACACGCACACACACCGACACACACGCACACCTACACACACACACTTACACACACTTTCACACACACACCTACACACACCTACACCTACACACACACACGCACACTTACACACACGCGCACACACACACGCACACCTACACACACACACCTACACACACCTACGCATGCACACACAAACCTACACACACACACACACACCTACCCACACTGCAGAAAGTCATGATTCTGTACCTGTCACACACACACACCTACACACACACACCTACACACACCTACGCATGCACACACAAACCTACACACACCTACACACACACCTACACACACTGCAGAGAGTCATGATTCTGTACCTGTCACACACACATACCTACAAACACACACCTACACACACACACGTACACACACACACACATCTACCCAAACCACAGAGAGTCATGATTCTGTACCTGTCACACACACACACACCTACCCACACTGCAGAAAGTCATAATTCTGTACCTGTCACACACACACCTACACACACACACCTACACACACACACACACACCTACCCACACCTTAGAGAGTCATGATTCTGTACCTGTCACTCGGTCCAGGAGTGTGCGGCTTGTGACCTTTGACCCTGCTGTGCTGCAGGACAAGCTCCTGGAAGAGATGTGGAAACAGCAGGACAGTCTGGAGGGCCCGGCCTCCCCAGGGCTCCTGGCCCCCGGCCGCCTCAGACCCCCTGGGGCCGGCAGCAGACCCAAGGACGAGGTGGACGACCCCAGCCCTCTCCTGGAGCGACTCCGAGCCCTGGAGGTCAGTCTGCCTCACACCCCTAGCCTCCCGTCCCCAGCCTCACGTCCCCTGCCTCATTTTTCCCCACAGCCTCATGTCCCCCAGCCTCATGTCCCCCAGCCTCACATCCCCAGCCTCACGCCTTCTGCCTCGAGTCCCCACAGCCTCACGTCCCCTCAGCCTCACGTCCCCACAGCCTCACGTCCCACAGCCTCACGTCCCCCAGCCTCACGTCCCCACAGCCTCACGTCCCCACAGCCTCACGTCCCCAGCCTCACACCTCCTGCCTCACAGCCCCAGGAAGGGTCGAGCCAGGGGCCTGGACGAGCACGCTGCATCCACATCAAACTTGTGTATCTTGTTTGGTGTTATTACTAATGTCCACTGCATGTGGGCAGGATTGATCTAGTTCAAGGTTGTGTTTGGACTGTGTTTCAGAACTAATTAACTTCTTATTCTAGTGCTTCTTTGCCAAGCCTTGGGGGTTCTACGTGTGTCTCAAGTTTAGTTGAATACGACTGATAAAATCCCATCAGAAACACAGAGTGGACCCCTCAGTCAGTCGCTGAATATAAGCTCTGTCCTTTAATCAATCCAGTAATTAATCCAGTAATTAATTCGGTTATCAATATCATTTCCAATGTGGACAAAGAGCTACCGAGTTCAGTACCCCAACGGAAAACTGTGACGAACAGATTAGTATGGTGACCGTCTTTTGATATTTCCTGACTGTGCTATGAATGTCTGATATTGTATTCAGTCAAACTTGAGCGAAACGGAAGGCAGAAACGGACAACAAACGGTAAACAGAGTGTGACTTCTCATCGAGCACTATACTGTGGGCCATGATTAAAATGATGACAGGATAGTTAACATTTTAGATCAGTGTTCCAGTGAATTTATTCCAGACGTACACCTTGCGAGCAGAAAGCCAAATGAGATACCAGCTGTCAAGAGAGCTGGCATTATTGATCAGATCATTACCTTGCCTTAATTACATACCAGAGAACTACTCATCCAAAAACAGACCCCTAAATCAGTTTTTAATTTTAAGTTCTGAATCATGGATTTCATTATTTTTGTTTTACTAAGCCATTCTTGAGACGTCTTTAATAAACCTTGCTGGAGAGGCAAAACAAAGCAGTGGAAATAGAGCCGTGTGTTTAACTCTGGAGTTTAACTCCATGTGGGCAACACACATGACTATCCAGGAAATACAGGCTGACCCACCAGCCGTCCTCTAGATACGGTGAGAGATACGGTAAGAGATACAGCGAGAGATACGGTGGTGAGAGATACGGTGAGAGATACGGTGAGAGATACGGTGAGAGATACGGTGAGAGATACGGTGGTGGGAGACACTCCGTGGTAATGGACGATATCGATTAGCATGTGAAGATGCTATTATCAGGCTCAGCAAGATTCTGTTTTCTTTTCGTTTAATCGCTGTAGCGACTGCTGAGTGCCTCATAGGGGTTGTATTTACGGTGGAACTGCTCGACGACCATATACATCCTCGTTAGCGATAACGCCATTAGATGAACTGCTGCCATTAAATTAATTGATGACGTTGTCTGGCGGTGTAGACCCTGTTTAAAATGGATACTCACTTATTTAAGTGTTATATCCTGATGCTTCCATTTGTACAGGATGACTGTCATTTCTTTAAATTACACTTGTGATTAGACTTTCCACCCAAAACCAGAGAACCTTATGACATTTCCATTTTGGTTTTAATCAACAAGTTTTTCCGGTCATGAAGACCGTCTCAGAGGGGTTCCTGGTAATCCTCCATGAACAATTTGCTTAGAGAGCAGCAAATGAAAGAGGGAGCATCGATAAATAAACACACACACACACATACACACACAAAACACACGCACATCACACATACACACATCACACACACGCACATATCACACACACTCAGAAACATCATACGCACATCACACACTCACACACTCACACACAAACACACATCACACACACATCAAACACACAGATCACACACACACACATCACACACGCATCACACACTGTCCACTGTCTGGAGGAACTGCTCATTTGATTCTCTAAACCTCCTCAACTAAAAAGCCATTTGTTTCTCATTTGCTGTGGAGTCAGGGAAGTGAGACAGAGACTAGTGTTGATGCCGCACGCCCCACATGGCAATCAAACCATCTGGAGAACAGTAGCGATCTGAGAAAACGAAGTAGGTGATAACTGGCAAAAGTGTTCCGCTTGTAAATCAATACTCCTCGTTTGTAAAGGTGAAATAATATCACATCGATAGTGGACGAAGGCCTACCAAGGCCATGTTTTATAAGGCCTGATTGCTTAAAGTTCAGGCTCGTAACTTTGATTTCCCTGACCTTTAAAGTGGATAGTCTTAAAGGCTGCATGCCTTCAGGGTGGCTCCCGACCTTTTAAACTGTTGGTGTCCTACGGACGTCCTCCTCAAATCACTCAGAGTGCTCGGAAAGTCTTGTCAGGACCATCATGACAAGTCTTGAGAAAAACCATACTTCGCCAAAGTGAAGTTGCAGTGTACAGCAGACATCATGTAAGGCAACAGACAGTACGTTGCAGGTTACTTTAATCATTGCAAGGATGTTTGAAAATGGTTCTGTATTATATATTATATCCATAGCAGTAGTGGTGTTGTTTATTGGATATTTTGATGGAAACACAAAACAATCTGTCGGAGCATGTTTCAACATACCTGCCTGTATGAATGGACTAATGCACTAATGGACTGATTAAGACCCTTCTCTGGCTTTAAAATCCGGCTCTTCTACTGAACCAGGCAGCGGTGGCAAAGTGCTACGCGGCTCAAAGTGTGACACAAACATTAAGCACAGTACAGTAACACGCGTGTATTTTTGTATCTGCTAGTCTTTTGTGATTTAGATGGACTGTGCTTCCTGTCCTAACTAGATGTAGTTTATCGAACACATCCTGTATTAGCTGGTAGCAGCTAGTTTTGACAGTGTGGATCTCCCCCCCTAGTTTCATCCCACTTCCCAGAGTGTTTCTGTAAACTTTCATCTCAAGCTGTGTCAATATTTTCTCATCCTAGATGAGAGTAGATGAAGTCTGTCATAAACTTGGCCACTTAATTCCTGTCCTCACACAACCTTTTTCAACCCTCCCTTAAAGATGTTTTGGCAAAAATGTACTCATCATCATTTATTCGGAGTCTTCTGGCTACTATTTCTGTTGGATGACCTTTGGTAGATTAACAGAATCAATCATCTGGATGGGCAGTCACCCCCGTGTACCAGGAATGGTACAGTCTCGATCGGAAATTGAATTCCACCTGCAATACCATGCTGCCAAACAGCCAACACTAGAAAGGCCATGAGGATTGGTTCTTTGACAAATTATTCCAACACTTTATATCCATGTTTTTTGCAATCAGTGTACTGAGGAAATAGACACGTTGATGTATAAAGGGAAAGCAAAGCCCCTTGAAACTAATTGAAATAGGAGTAAACCTTTAGTGGTTTCCAAATTGTGTTGGAAGTCATCAACTTAAACTGTGGAACACTCGGATTTACTGTTTTAGGAAGCATGATATGCACTACTGAACTTGAAGCTAGAAATCACATTAATTTCCGCGGTTATCACTGTGTGTTGATTATCATTAATGCAATTCATGGTCTGGTATGTAATTACCTAAGAGACTCAGAGAGACACGAGACAAACTGTCGATTGCTAACGAAACCCTTGACTTTCGTATTAACTTGTACGTACATCAAACGCCGGTAGCTATTTCCACAGAAGTTCAAGTCTAGGACATGTTTCTCATCTCTGAATGACGTTAGTTCCTTCATGAAACGCACCCCCTGACAGTGGTAATGAGATCCGGTCTGATCCGTTATGGGAGAATCAGAATCTCATGGTGCTGCTGTCAACATGACCACTGTGAGAAGAACTCCGGAAGGGAGTCCGGCATCTTCCTGATGCAAGCAAGAAGCCACATCCACTCTGCAGTCATACACGGATGAATAACTTCTTCTCTTTGTGCGGTGATTACATGTTGTTTAGCTTCAGTTGGTGTTTTTTTCCCGTGACAGGAGGAGAACTCTGCCCTGTCGATGGAGAACGACAACCAGAGGAAGCAGTATGAACGCTGTCTGGATGAAGTGAGTGACATCGGTTTTTTGTGTCTTGCTTCTCTCTCTCTCCTTCTCTCACTCTCTCTCTCTCTCTCCCTCTCTCCTCTCTCTCTCTCTCCTCTCTCTCTCTCCTTCTCTCAGTCACTCTCTCTCTCTCTCTCTTTCTGTCTCCCTCTCTCTCTCCTTCTCTCACTCACTCTCTCTCTCTCTGTCTCCCTCTCTCCTCTCTCGCTCGCTCACAGACAAGCACCCACACACCCACGTGCCAATGGGTCCTCTTGTCTGGAGTGACAGACAGCTTGTCACAAGATGTCTGTGGATGTCTGTGTGCTCTGTCAGAGTCCTGTCAGTTTTCAGATAGCAGTCAGGTGTTTTTCAGATCAGACTTACAGAGCTTACAAGCTCCTGGGCTCAGGAAGAGTTAAAGCAGACATATTTGGTGAAGCCCATGGAAGAGATTATGAATACTAATTAAAGATGGCCCATCAACTACAGATTAGTAATCCCTGGATTTGAGCAGGAATAGTGGTCCTGGTGGACAGGGTAAGTGTGGAGTGTGTGAGTTGAATGAACTATTTTCTGTCCTCCCTCACGACAATCTCTCCATTCTGCTGTGAGCCTTCTCTCCTCCTAAGAATGCTTCCATAATGAGGCTGTTACCATGGAGATAACTGCCTTCTCGAATTTGAAGTGTTCAGGTAGAAGGCTCAAATTTTTAAGCAACCATCGTAAAATTAATCCTCCTGGCTGGCTTTGAGACGTAGTTCGAGCAGGAGTTTTTATATTTCTTTTTTACTTGGCAAACTCTCAACAAGCACTTTGTCGTGACTCGTGTCATCTCCGGCAAGTCTTCGCATCTTTGTGACAAGAAAGTTACAGGGAAGATGAATCAACGAAATGGAGATGAGTTGTTCAGACTGTCAGTCACTTACAATAGCATGTCTGGCGCACACATTTCCATATCCAAGGCTCAATCTCAATTCTCTCAAGTGCCTCTCTCTCCTCTCGTACTCATCAGTAGCTGGACACACACTGTGAGATGGATGAAAGCCTTAGCTCACCACACACAGTTGACAGGCAGGACGAAGAGCAAGTCATTCTTAGCTGCTCTTGCAGTACTGCAGCATTGTGTCCAGCCCTAACACAGACTTGACTTCACTCCAGACAGTACGCCCAGTGCTTAAGATCATCAGATCCGTTGATCAGAGTGTGTTGCAGTCGTTACAGTTAAACTCATGTGCTCTTTTCACATTCTGCAACTCGCCCTGTCCTAAGGGTCAAAAAGGTCCCACTTTTGATCCTGAAATCAAGCAGGTTAATTACATTTTCATCTTTTATACTTTTGGGCACTGAAATGCGCAGCCACACAAATCAGAAAGATGTAGTTTTGTCTGAGTTCAATTAAGCACATACAATGTATATGTCTCATTGTGGGTGTGCATGTGTGTGCATTAAACATAGTTCAGTGTTATTCTGGCTCCTGAAGAGAACACAAGGGTTAAACCATGTGATGCTCTGGGACTCACTCTTATATCACTCTTAACTGGATCGGCTGACATCCTTCAGCTCCCCACCAAGCAGATTAGTAATATGTGATTCCTCAAGGTTGAATTTACACTCAGTCAAACTGTTGCTGTCGATATTCATTGGAGGATTGCTTAGTTGTTACAGCATTCAACAGTAGATTGAGAGGGCACAGGTTGTAATCCCCCCTCCTGATAAAGAAACTGTCTTATCTTACTTCACCCACGATATAGCAGCGTCATGGCTTATAGTCACTTCATCACAATACTGATATTTTACTTTTCTGCCTCAAGTATGATTGTTTTTTGGTATGATTTGCTTGTAATAATGGAAATACAATGTACAGCAATGACTGCTGACCAGACATGTGTTCTCTGTATTAATCTCTCTCTCTCTCCCCCACACACACTCTCTCTCTATCTCTCTCTCCTCTCTCCTCTCTCTTTCCTCCTGTGCTTTTCGCCCCTCCTCACCCGCCTCTCCGTCACCATCCCGCTACCCTCCTCCCTCTTCCTCTCCTCTCTCGTCTCTCTTCTGCCGCGGATTACCATCCATCCGTTCTCTCCTGTGCCCTCCCCTCCTCCCCTCCTCCTACTTCTCCCGTTCTCTCCTCTTCTCTTCCCATCTCCTCCTCCTTATCTCCCTATCTCGTCCTCTCGACTCCTTTCCCCCTTCTTTCCTCTCTCCCTCGTGGCGCCCCCCCGTTCCTCCCCTCCCTTTTCCTCCTCCCTCCTCCCCTCTTCGCTCCATACTCTCTCCTCATCTCCCTTCCCTCCTCCCCTCCCTGTCCCGTCCCTCTCCTCTCCTCCTCCGCCTCTTCCTCTCCCTCCTCCTCCCTTTCTCGCTCTTTTTCTCCCATCACGTTACATACAAGGTGGCGCTATCATTGTTTGTGGGCTCGTTGGCCCGTTCACCTTCGTATTTTTGGACAGCGCTCCTGACTCAAAAGGTTTGTGTTGTCTGATTGAAGCATCATTAGCTGATAGAATCACATCTGAAAGAGGCCATCAGTGATGCGATGACCTGCTGTCAGAGTGATGAATCGCCGTGTCCTCATCATGTGTGAAGAAGCTATGAGATGATCATGTCTACGAGGACCCATCTGCCATCGCCAGTCTTTTTTTCACTTGAATATTGAAAAGCTGAACATGTGTTTGATGCTTAACAATGCCAGTCGTCCATCTGAACACGATGCATTATGAATGCTTTTAGGAAGAATATCTTTTTATAAAAGGCCGTTGATTGGAACTGTGCTCTATCTGGCAGCGCGAGGCCTTCTTGTTATCCTGGCCAGTAGAAGGCTATAATTTTATTTTGTGACGGATATGATGTGGTTGTTAAACAGGATGAGTTGCTAATTGCTGGTGTCTGCTGTTGTGTGCCAGGACCTGAGGGAGGAATGTGTGAAGCTGAGAACTCGTGTGTTCGACCTGGAACAGCAGAACCGGATACTCAACGTTCTATTCCAGCAGCGCGTCAAAACATCCTCCAGTCCAGTTGCACAGGTAGGCCGATACAGACCTGTCACCTGTCTCCAGGTAGGCCGATACAGACCTGTCACCTGTCTCCAGGTAGGCCGATACAGACCTGTCACCTGTCTCCAGGTAGGGTAGCTCAGATCTGTCTCACGTCTCTAGGTAGGGTAGCTCAGATCTGTCTCATGTCTCTAGGTAGGCTAGCTCAGACCTGTCTCATGTCTCCAGGTAGGGTAGCTCAGATCTGTCTCACGTCTCTAGGTAGGGTAGCTCAGATCTGTCACATGTCTCTAGGTAGGCTAGCCCAGACCTGTCTCATGTCTCTAGGTAGGCTTAATGACTGAAGTTCAATAGTAACAGGTTGTGGATTCAAATGTAATCACTGAATATTAATCGCATTAAATTGAATCAAGTCTTTAAGGCATACAGTAGGACTCAATTCTTTATTGTGCTTTATGAGGGCAACAGTTGCATGATAACCCTTACCCATTTAGCTATTGGACTAATCGTAAAATGACTGCTTTTAATGCAAATTTACTGTGAGAAAAATATTACGAATTAACATAGCAACAAATTGTCTGCTAATGATCTAATTTGTCATTTGTTCTGGCCCAATTTACCACAAACAAAATCATAAAGTTCATAGACTGTCATACTCCTTCTCCGACGCTCTGAGTCTGTCAAAACACAGATACTTGAGTAGATTTGGATTTTATAATGTGGGGGGGACGTGTACACGGAAGAACATTTTATATATTTTATATTTCTATATATTATATATATATAT
>BROE01000022.1:1871698-1951169 GCA_036571765.1 Plecoglossus altivelis
ACTTTGACCAGAAGTGGAGCTTCCAAACACAGCAGAATGCATGAATAATCCACTCGTTTGCTCAAGGTGTTATTATCCAAGAGCAAAGCTTTTGTCTTTTCACCCAAAACAATCCTGCTTATTCACACACAAGTGTTTGATATTAGCTTACGATTAGCCACTGCAATCAAAAGAATGCGTAGAGACATTTTAGGCACATACAGTAGATTTATTAAATATAGTTACAAGGGTATAACATGTCTTAAAAATAACTTTTTTTTTTCTTTTTTTACTAACGTTGGCGATGCATGAATCCCCTTACTAGTTCATTAAAGCTACGGTGGGCAGGTTTGTTCCTCATGGCCGACCTTTCCTGTAAAGGTCAAGTCCAGAGACTAGCTGAGGGAGCATCTGTGGTTATTACTGTGAAAGATCAGCATCTACAGGGATTTGAAGTTATAATGGAACTGACAAACCGATTCTTCTGTTACCATAGTAAGAGAAAAGTAGTAGAAAGTCATAAAGGTTTAGAGAATGGAGTATTCTGTTTCGATTATTTTAGTCTTTATGTTTGTTCAATCCTGAGGAAGAATACAATCTCAGTCCCTCTTCAATCATACACGATCGCACTGCCTGTCTTCATGGTGTCCCATTTGACTGGAAAAAGCCTTCAGTGGTTGTGTACAATCATCGTTTTACACAAGACACAAGAGCCCCTGTTTGGGCTTGTAAATGTGAATCTGGATAACAATGAATGGATCTAATTGCAGTGTAGTTATGCAGAGGATGCTGGCCATACACTGTTTATCTGCCAAAGGAAAAGACAGCACCTCAAGCGAGATTTCAGGCTTCTAAGCAATTAAATTGGGAGATGCCCTTCTTGGCACGGTGTGTGTTAGTGATAAGCCAAAGTGATGCTGGTAGCATTGGAAATGAAAGAGCATTAGCGTGGCAAGCGCTGAAGAACCGAGTGACGTAAGGAACATTAGTGCAATGCACCCAGTCGTATGAGTATTTTCATTACGCAATGATCAGTAATAACCATCTTTAATGACACCAAGCAAAGCCAATATCTAATATTTGATACTGTATGCGTATCTATATAATTATTATTATTTCCATTGTTATTTTATTATATTTTACATTAAAATATAGTATATTCTCACTTTTGTCCTGTTGAAGAGTGCTGGTTGGGTGCACAGTGGCTTATTGTCTTTAAGTTTATTCTACCCATAAAATAATATTACTTCATGAATATTTGGGGTATAATTTGCTTCCAGTTAGGCATGAACAGATGACATGTCCCCACGTAGCACCACCTCTGTTAGCGCTTCAGCTGGAAGGGTTTTCTGGAAGGCTGAGGAAGAACTTGTGAGCCACAGTAGCCAACTGAGACGTTAGCATATTATTTAGCCGGGAGCTGTTTTGATCCGACACTGCAGATAGATATGGTGATGTGACAGAAACCCAACACAACGATGTGTCAGATAGCAGTCAGGTTCGTGCCGTGTCACTTCCGGGAGTCACGAGAGAGACGTGAGTGTCTCTCCGGATGACTTGCAAACCGCGTTGGCTGTCTACATCTCGACTAGCATGAGTGGTGTGTTCGGTGAAAGAGCTACGTAATATACCTGTGGTGGCCACTTTTCATTTTGGTGCGTTTCGTTTTGAAATATCAATTTGAGTAATCTCAGGAGATTTTTTTTTTACATGAACCACAATAAACGTATCGTTTCTGATGCCAGCGGGGAGCGTTCTATTTATGTTTGATGTTTGGTCAGGAGTAGCTGGTTTGCGACCCAGTTTGAAAGCAAAGTAAAACAGTTTGAAGTCGATTTGAAAAGTTAAAAGCAAAAAGATGGCGAAAGCCTCTTTCTGAAAGGTGAAAGAGGCAGAGGAAAGATGTGACATAGATTTCTTCTCCATTCAAGTCATCAATCATGTCTTCATTCCCAAAGATTGTCCCACAAATCAAAAGTCCTTCATATCAAAAGCTGTCCCAAACACACACATAAAATACGCTTAATCCAAAACGCACCTGCTCATATGACCGGCCACAATAGCTGTTGTGCTCAGGCCTAACCCAGTACTGAATGCACCTGGCCATACCTGGATAATGAACAAAGTACTGTAGCCTGAGACCCTAGTGGAGAAGATGTTTATCAGAACGAGTCTGTTCGTCTTGTATAACTGCTGTATAAACTGGTCTTCAGACTCCGTGTCCTGGACTCCATTAAAGCTCGTGAGATTTCTCTCCTGCCAGCTGCAGAGAGCCCTCTGAACTGAAACACAGGTCACCTTATTACTCCCATCACTGACGGTGAAGCCCTCGGAGGGAGGGTGGAAGGGCCGGGGGGGAGGGAGCAGATGCTAGCCACCGTGTGGACTGACTAGAGGGCAGATGGAGCTTCTCTCAAAATTGCGAGGCAACGCGGAGCCAATGATGTATGAATTATTGAAATGAGTTTTTGTTTTTCAACTTGAGGGATCGGCTTCGGCTTCTGGGTGTCGAGGTTCTGCTCGCGAACGGTGCGAGATCGACTTTGATTCTCGGAGGTTGTTAGTGAAGCAGCGAGATGCATCTCGCTTCGCACAGTCTCTGTTAGCTTGGCGTATGCTGCATGACGCCATGCTAAAAACTAAAAAAATAAGAGGACCTTTAATATGAAATTGCCGGTCTTTTCAAGTGAAATACCTGCATTGAATCTGGTCCATACTTTCATGTTCGTTGTAAATATTTTATTCCTGGCTGCAGAAGATATTTCACTAGGATTTCACACAGTATCAGACATGTTAGCTGGATCAGACAAGTTAAAGCGTCACTGTCAACATAGTATGCAGGATCTGAACAGGCACTGTGTACCAACCCAATAAACAATTTGACAAGGAGGGGTTTATGTGAGACCGTGTCAGAATGTTATGTTGACCACCATGGATGTGAGCATGAGCAGGCAGTGAGTGCTAGCGTCATCCCAGCTGAGGCCTCATCCCTGGGGTGAGGCAGTAGACCGAGCCAGGCTCCAGCTTGATCTGCCGGCTTCCCAGGCTAGCGGGCCCTGGCGCTACCCTCATCTCTGCCTGGTGCGAAAATAGAAAGTGAGCAGCATCGGAGCCTAATTACAGCCTGGACAAGCGACAGCACAGAGCCAGAGAGGGAAGGAGGCAGGGAGGGAGGGAGGCTTATAAAGAAAGGGAGTGAGAAATGAAGAGAGAGAGATAAAGAGAAAGAGGTGGAGACAGAGAGAGGGAGACAGAGAGTGGGATAAAGAGAGGGAGGGATAAAGAGAAAGAGAGAGATGGAGATAGACAGAGAGAGGAAGACAGAGAGTGGGATAAAGAGAGAGAGGGAGGGATAGAGAGAGATGGAGATAGACAGAGAGAGGGAGACAGAGTGGGATAAAGAGAGAGAGGGAGGGATGAAGAGAGAGAGATGGAGATAGACAGAGAGAGGGAGACAGAGAGTGGGTTAAAGAGAGAGAGGGATAGAGCGATGGAGAGAACAAGTGGCACAGGAGCAGAGTAGATGAGAGAGGGGATGAGCTGAGTTTTGGAGGGTGCAGGTGAAGGATGGAGGGGGAGCATGGATGAACACATGGCTGGGCACCGTGGCCTCAGGGGGAAAACGAGGTAGATGACATCGGAGAGGGTCGTTAGACCCACGAGAGGACAAAACAGTAGTGGGGAAGGTAGGAGGAAAGTCATCTTCAAAGGCTGATGAGAAACATTTTTGGATTCGTCATAGCGGATAAAGTGTCGTACTGTCTCGTACTCTATATGGAAGACTTGGGTGATAATTAAAGTTTTTTATCGAATGTTCTAGGGTTTTAGAAATCAATTAATGATATACAGTTCATACCAATCAATGATGTCATAATACTGGCCAATTAGAGAGTGTCAATCACCCATGTAACCTCTCTTGCCTGGGAGTTTTACTAGATTCATGCAGGAGAATAAATTCTATCACGTAGGTTATAATTGGTTTCTCATGATGCATTCTTTATGAAAGATTTCTTTGCTCCATAAGACTTCAACTCCACACCAGATAACGACAGTGGGTTGAACAGAGTATTTATATGCAATACAATTCAAACATACAGAAAGTGTCTTAATTTTTCACCCTATTTTTAGACCATCTAACTGAAGTGTTCGAGATTGCTCAAACAGTTAATTACGTTTAGAGAAGTCTCTTGGTTCCTGTGTTGTCAGGTAGCTTCTTCTTGGTGTGATCAGGGTGGTTCGTTGCTTTTTCCTACGTTGATGGACACACAACCTGTCAGCTTGGATTTTAGTTTTTGTTTTGTCCTTAAACATTGAGTTCATGGACAAGACGGCCTTGTGCTTTTATACCAGTCTGACACCAGACTGCAATTCCTTTAAACACACAGACTAAGGCCACTTCTCATTTATTAGACTGAAATCTTTTCCGTTTGACCCTGGTGATATAAAAGGTTATTTGTACTGAAACCTGTTCTGGGCTCTATACAGTGGCAGGAAACGTCATTCATTACATACAGAAAACAAAATAAAAGCTTTTGAAAGGTCTAGGTTCAGATAAAGGCCACGTGCTTTTGCATCAAGTATTGAAGTGCTGTAAAGAATAAAAAAAAGTTCTGTCTTGATTTCAGTTTTATGACAAATGCAATTATTTTAATGGATCAGACCTGTGCTGTATATTCTCTAGGGTAGTCTCCTCCAAATGTTATTAGAGCATGAAAGCAATGAAGACTTTCTACTTTATAAATGAGTTGACTGCGAATCTTCCTCAAAGAAATCCGACGGCATTGCGACGCATTTAATACATTTTGTAGCCCCCCCCCCACTCCAAATTCCACTGAAAGAAGTTAAGATATGGACAGGATACCGAGGGGGGGGGGGGGGAGTGCATTCTCCACTTGCATTGACGTTGCCCTTGACTTACATTGCCGTTCCAAAAGACTGTTTCGTTAAGACTGTATCGGTTGTACGGAATCTCGTTGAAACTCTTCAACTTCCTAACTGTAATTAGTTCCCAGATTAATCCAGCGAAACAGGCCTTGGTTCAACATTCTCCCGCAGTGCATGTGAAACGAAGAATGGGGCTGATCATCACATACTGGGTGAATATCAATGAATGGACCAAATTGCTGAGGTCCCTCGATCCCTTATGCAATTATTGTCTATTCACATTAATTATTGCTAACAGATGACACTAATGACTTTGAGAGAAAGGCTGGCAATGTCTCCTCCGTAGCCTGAGATCAATGCTATTTAAGAAAAGGTTCATAGCACGCCTGTTTCAAATTGCCACAGGACAGGATGCATACAGCTTTTAGGCATGCTGGTGCTATGCCTTTGAGTTATTTGACAATTCCAACTACAGGCATGATTGTGAACTGAATTTCAGAAACACTCTACAGGACCGAACATTCAGCCTGGAATGAGTGATGCTTTTTAGACCACTCAGTTCCCCAGTGAGAGCTACAATTACTAATTCCACCTCTGCCATTCGGTTAGTGGCAGTCTCTTCGCTGGAAATTGCCACACTAACCGTCCTTCTAAGAGGGGGTGCAGACATAGTCTCCAAGGCTGTGATACTGAGATGATGCTGAGAGACAATATAACTTAGAGACACAGTATAACAGAGAGACACAGTATAACAGAGACACTATAACAGAGACACAGTATAACTGAGAGACACAGTATAACTGAGGGACACAGTATAACTGAGGGACACAGTATAACTGAGGGACACAGTATAACTGAGGGACACAGTATAACAGAGACACAGTATAACAGAGACACAGTATAACAGAGACACAGTATAACTGAGGGACACAGTATAACAGAGAGACACGGTATAACAGAGACACAGTATAACAGAGAGACACGGTATAACTGAGACACAGTATAACTGAGACACGGTATAACTGAGGGACACAGTATAACTGAGGGACACAGTAAAACTGAGGGACACAGTATAACTGAGGGACACAGTATAACAGAGAGACACAGTATAACAGAGACACAGTATAACAGAGACACAGTATAACAGAGAGACAGTATAACTGAGAGACACTATAACTGAGGGACACAGTATAACTGAGGGACACAGTATAACTGAGGGACACAGTATAACTGAGGGACACAGTATAACTGAGGGACACAGTATAACAGAGAGACACAGTATAACAGAGACACAGTATAACAGAGAGACACAGTATAACAGAGACACTATAACAGAGAGACACTATAACTGAGAGACACAGTATAACAGAGAGACACTATAACAGAGAGACACTATAACTGAGGGACACAGTATAACTGAGACACAGTATAACTGAGACACAGTATAACAGAGACACAGTATAACAGAGAGACACAGTATAACTGAGACACAGTATAACTGAGGGACACAGTATAACAGAGAGACACTATAACAGAGAGACACTATAACAGAGAGACACTATAACAGAGAGACACTATAACAGAGAGACACTATAACTGAGACACAGTATAACTGAGACACAGTATAACAGAGAGACACTATAACAGAGAGACAGTATAACTGAAAGACACTATAACTGAGAGACACTATAACTGAGACACAGTATAACAGAGAGACACTATAACTGAGGGACACAGTATAACTGAGAGACACAGTATAACTGAAAGACACTATAACTGAGAGACAGTATAACAGAGAGACACTATAACTGAGGGACACAGTATAACTGAGAGACACAGTATAACAGAGAGACAGTATAACAGAGAGACAGTATAACTGAGGGACACAGTATAACTGAGAGACACAGTATAACAGAGAGACAGTATAACTGAGGGACACAGTATAACTGAGACACAGTATAACTGAGACACAGTATAACTGAGACACAGTATAACAGAGAGACACTATAACAGAGAGACACTATAACTGAGACACAGTATAACTGAGACACAGTATAACTGAGACACAGTATAACAGAGAGACACTATAACTGAGACACAGTATAACTGAGAGACACAGTATAACAGAGAGACACTATAACAGAGAGACACTATAACAGAGAGACACTATAACTGAGACACAGTATAACTGAGAGACACAGTATAACAGAGACACAGTATAACTGAAAGACACTATAACTGAAAGACACTATAACTGAAAGACACTATAACTGAAAGACACTATAACAGAGAGACACTATAACTGAGAGACACAGTATAACTGAAAGACACTATAACTGAAAGACACTATAACTGAAAGACACTATAAGTGAAAGACACGCCATAGCAGTATAGATAAATCGACTCTCACAGGGGCAGAACTCCCTGTCTTCGTTCTCTTATTGGAATTCCAATTGCAACAGCATGATTCACATTCCCTGAAAGGTTAGATAAAGAACCCTTCTTTAAGGAAGAGGAGTTCTTGCGCTTCCAGCCAGACAGACAGAAGAATGGGCCTGAATCTCGCAGTCCACAGTACGAATACTTAACCCATTTGTAACACTCAAACTCATGAAAAATCTGTGATCTCCTGAGACACAGAGAGGCAAATTACTCAGTGGGCTGTACGTCTTTTGACCGTGACCTAAGATTGCAAAAACATTTACAATAAATATATTTCAGCTGACCTTGTAGTTAATAATATGTAATAATAAGATACTCTGGCTTATCTGCTTTCACAGCGAAAAGTGAATAACCACATTAAAGAGTGAGGTTCCTCTGGCCAGTGGAGCAGAAAATGTCATTCCTTTCCTCAATTAGCCTTTGGATGGAAAGAGACAGCGATGTATTCAGCATATTGATTATTTGTGCGCTGTGACAAATACAAATAGACCACCATAGGGAACTATCTTCACTTGTGTGCTATGTTGTCCAGTAAAGAGAAAAGTGCCTATTGAATGAGATGGAAGATCTTCGGGTGAAAACACAAAGATTGGCTTGTGAAAAGAGATGGCTACATTCAATGCGGTATAGTTTTACTGGACTTCGTCATCATGGATATTTTCCGTTGACTGCGTCTCTTGTGTAACACAAATGATTGCACGCATGTACTGTCTGCATGTCACACCTACACATATATATTGTGTCCATGTTGAACTGAAGATGATGACAAACAGAATGTTACACGTGTGTTTCTTTCCGGGCATCGATTTATCTCACCTGCTGGAGAGAGAGCTGCCTTGTTATACGGCAGGCAGAAGGTACAGCAAGTGGACCTGTTACTCAGGTCGGACTCACCTGTGTTAGCGTCACCATTGTTTAGACGCTGCAAGTCAACTTAGATTATCTTGCCTTTCATGTGAAGCGTCTGTTCTGTCCCAGGCGTTAGTCCACGAGACCGATGTCATTGTGTGTCAACCAGCCTAAGTTCAATCAGATCTCTCGGCTGATTGATTGTATCATTCGTTATTTCGCTCCTTCATCTCGATGTGTGACTCCTCAACCAATTAAAGTCAATCACATCTAACAAGCGACGCTTTATTGATTTGATAAACAACCACAAAAACTCATATCCGTCAGTTACTGTACGATAGCTGGTTGCTGGAGACAACCTGACAATCTTAGTGCCATCTTTCAGCACGGTGACAACATCTGCTTCCTCAATTGTTACATTTATTTTTACTTGATTGTATTCCTGTACTGTTGTATGTCTGTACTGTTGTATGTCTGTACTGTTGTATGCCTGTACTGTTGTATGTCTGTACTGTTGTATGTCTGTACTGTTGTATGCCTGTACTGTTGTATGTCTGTACTCTTGTATGACTGTACTCTTTTATGACTGTACTGTTGTATGCCTGTACTTAAGTAGCACCGTGGCTCTGTGAGGCACGGCATTTCGTTCCACTGTATGCCCCCGCATGTAGCAGAATGATAATAAAGCACAACTTGAACTTGAAGACTGACCCATTGGATGTTGTTCTTCCAGGAGGTCCAGAGGAATGGGAAAGCAGGGGTTCCCTGTGGAAGGTGGCCCAGTCTCCTTAGTCTCACCTGCCCTCGGAGCAGCTGCAGCAGCAGCGAGGCCTCCCTCTCCAGCGCAGGTAGCGAATACTCCAGCGGCTCACACACCTGGACTGATGGGCGGAGCTCATCCAAACAGGTATCATCCTAATCACAACATGTATAATATGGTTTATTTGTAATGTGCTTTTCTTCTGCTCGAAAAGAGACACATTGTAGTCATGGTCATACAACATAATGTAAAATAACAGTCAATAAACAATTAGAAAAGTAATTACAAAAGTATGTTTTAGAAGTTTCTTAGCAATAAGCAGTATGTCTCCCTGACATCCTGATTAAATGTAAGGGATGTGTAGTCATGCAACAGCTCACGTCAAGTTACTTATTTAGGTTTAGAGGCTCTCTCTTTCTCCTAAAACCACAAAAAGCTTTTGGTCTTGCTCTCGACAGTGTGCTTTGAGTCGGGAGAAGCGGATGAGTGCTGGTTCGGTCTCCAGCAACAACACCTCCGCCCCGACCGAGCAGCTGGATCTAGGATGGAAGGAGGGCCACATTCTCAAGGGCCTGAAACGGCTGCAGATGCGAAGTCCCAAGGAATCTTCTTTCCTGGTCCCTACGTCCCATTATAAAGACTGCATGACCTCCAACGAGGGGATATACTCTTTAGGGGTCAAATGTGGGCAGCAAGGGATGGTTCCTAAACTGGCGGTGACTAAACCGAAGACCTTCAAGGCGGGAACAGAAGTCCCCACTTTACCGTCAGACTCGGACGACGCAGACGATGAACCGTCTCAGTCTTGTGACAAATCGACGAAAGCGACTCCTTCTGCTGATGATGCTGGTGGATCCGGATCAGGAGCGTCGTACGGCCAAGCGCGTTCCACAGACGGCTCATCCTCAGAGGAGCCGGTCAAACTGTCAACTGTCATAGAGAACGTCTTCCCCGAGGATCAAACTCTCATATCAGGCATCGCCTCAACCGAGAGCTCCGCCCAGTCCTGCAAACCAGATGTTTCAGACCAGAGAGAAACGGACGAACGATCTGTCTTTAAAAAGTGGAACGAGAGAGATGGCGGCCAAAGCAGGTCCAGCGAACGCAAGTCTAGGCTTGATCTCGTCAAGCAGCAGCAAAGCAGATCTGCGGACAGACAACCCGAGGCTGGAGCTAGAGACATGAGTCTGCCGATTCAGCACACTGCTGCTCAGGTTTTGAGCTGGGCCAGTGAGGCCAGACAGCGCAGTGCCTCGATGGACATACCTCACTACAGGGAAAAACCCAATCAAGCTCCAGTCGACACGAAGGACTATACCATCTTGGAGTCCCCTCAAAGGAAACCCAAACCCCAAGCTTGTGATTCAGCAAGGAAGGCCTTCATTCTCAGGAGCAAGAGCGCAGACGGAGGGCCGGACCAGCCCAAGCAGTTGCACTCACCCCTTCATCAAAAGCTGATTAAGGTTCACCACAGACCCAAAAGCCGCTCGAACCCTCCAGTACACAACATTCCTAGTGCAAAGTCCAATTTCACCAAGGTTCAAAGCAGCTCTAAGGTATCTCAACAGATGGCTGAGAAAATTGAAAACACTGCTGGGTCAGCAATCTTGGGCCGCGTGGAGATTGTAGGACAAGATTCCCTTTCGGCCTCCCCAGTGAAACAATCGAAAACATTCAAGGCTCCAGGTTTCACTGACGGCCCCAAGAGCCCTTCGAAGACGCTTCACACAGCCTCCAAACTACCTTCGAGAAATGACTCTGCACCAAGAGGACCTACCTCGAACAATTTACCCAATTCTCCTCTCAAACAGAGATGCCAAGACCAACTCTCCTCCAGCTCCAATTCCGGCCTCAGATCACCCTCCCCTCCCCTGCCACCAGGCCGAACTACGTCCTTATTAGTCAGACCAGGATACGACTCTTTACCTCAAGCACAGAAGCCTGCGCTTCAAACCGCAAGCAGTGCGAAAGCAGCTACTAACGGGAACAAACCTCAAGCAGTCCAGCAATCACCTGTTAAACACACTCAAACTCAAGTCCCCGTCAAAATTCATGACGCTCGCCACAAGGCCCCAAAAATGGGCGCCTCTCCTAAACGTGTTCCTTCAAAGGTCCACCATCCGTCACCCGTCCAAGAGTCCAACGAAGTCGACTCCTCCCAGTTGTCCAAGAACAGGCTGACTTCACACGAGGATAACTATGTTCAGAACATGGCGATTTGTCAGCAGGGATCAGGTGATCATCAGGCTGCTGCAGCATCACCCCAGGGTTCCACTTCCTCCGTTAGCCTTGGGATCATCAATCACTCTCACCCCTCCATCTCCAGGGCCGTGAAAACATCCCTTCCTGTTGGTGGCAAAACCCCAGAAACATCCTCGATGCAAGCGAACACCTTCCTTGTCCTGGGGAGGCGTGACCAAAACGACAGCAGCAACGCGCGTCGTTCCAAAGCGGTGCCGGCATTCGAGACGATCAACCTCGAAACGCACTCCTGTCAGAATCTTCCCGGCGCCAACGCGGCCGTAGCCAAGGCCAAAGCCCAGCGGAGGATCGAGACGCGTTGCAGCTCGCTGGACTCGGAGCCTCCCGTAGCTCCTCCCGCGGTCGAGACAGGGACCATGCTGGATTGGGGGTTTGATGAGGAGGGCTGGCTGTTTAAGAGGTCTGTGTCCGTGTCTACTAGACCGCCTCTCAAACCGGTCATGGGTATGAACGGTGCCAAAGCTCGAAGCCAGAGCTTTGGAGCTCGCTACATGGACCGACCAAACGTTAGCAGGTCCGGAAAGGTCCGCACCCAGATTAAGACTCACTCAGGAAGCTCGTTGAACTCTCTCGGCGATGTGTTCCAAGGCAGCATGAGTTGCTCCAGTAGCTACCATTGTCCCATGAACAGATCGCTGCTGAACAACTTTTTGATTGAAGAGGGCTTGCCGATTCCTTCTCATTTGGGAGCTTCCAATGATAGGTTTAGCTTGAAACGCCAGAGAGAGCAAGATAACCGAGTTCAGATTGAACAGCAACTGTCCAGCGCCTTTGGAGAACCTGTTCCTGGAGAATTCGAGAGACAAACCACCATCACTACGATCGAGGAGAAGGTGATGCTGGGAATAGAGGAGAACTTACAGAAGTCACAAGAACAGGACATCAAAACTGAAACAAAGCCGAAATCTGGGTCATCATTGGCCAACTGGTTCGGCTTCCGGAAAAGCAAGCTTCCTGCTCCGAGCGGTAAAAAGGGAGATCTTTGTAAGCTGAAAGAGGAGAAGAAGGAACACAAGATCGGATCTCTTTTGAGTGGAAAGCAGGCAAAGACAGACAAGAAGAAAGAGAGGAGAAAAAGCGATGGAAAAGAAAGGTAAGAATTCTTTATTATTTTGGGGGAGGGAATTTTCAAGCTTAATTAGATTGTTTTTGTGTGAAGTGTGACAGGAAAGGTAGGGAGAGAGAGAGAGAGAGAGAGAGTCATGTAGCAAATGGCCCGGCCTGGATTTGAACCCTGCTGCGGTAAGGCCTCACAGTACTACACAGTTCGCACACTCGCTCTCCTTTTATTCAGCAATGTCCTGCTTATCATTTAATTCTCTAGTTTGAGTCACATTTCACTTCTGTCCTGACCTGGTCAAACAGTTTATTCGCCCTCAGCCAGAGAGTGATTTACCGCCCAAGTTAAACCCAGACTATTTATATGAAGAGCTTCCGGACATCGCTCTCCTCAGACCAGAGACAGGTTGAAAGCATCGCACTGAGGGTGCAAGAGGAATTGTGTCGTTTATCAGCTGAAACACCTCGGGCATGTTGAGTCAATATCGAACACTGAGCTTATGGCAGGTGGATGAAGAGCAGTTTTCTTTCAGCTCTGTGGGGAGACGGGATTCCCATGATGCCGTGCGGCAGTGTCTGTCCATGCCTGTCCAAGGAGCCCCACTTCACGTTGAAACTGCAGGACACGGAGACATCTCTGGGGATGCAAAGGTAGAGTCGACCCAACATTGAAGATCACATTGTTATCATTATACATAAATCATACATCATTCAAATATGTGTGTATTTTATTTACTATTACTTTCACAGTTTTGACTTCGGAAAAATGCTGAAAATACCAAAAAAGTGCCTATATCTGGCACGTAGGATTGTGCCATTTTGATTCTGTAAATCGGAGTGTGATGCGGTGATGACGTCACACTAGTGAGGATTGAGAGAAGCATGAATGAAATTCGAGTCTTGAAGAATAAAGTTCTGGTTTCTGGATACTTAACAAAGTTATTGTCGTAAACATAACAAACACTGAAACACTGTTGTTGTGGCGTTATTGAGATACGATTTTATCTGCTTCATCACCAGTCTAGTCTAGACGGCTGAGAGTTCAAAGAAATAACCTTTAATTGTCCTGAATCAAAATAAAGACTTTCGATATTTAATTATCTGCTTGAAAATGTGTCTGTACTGTTGACCAGTACACCCACACAGATCCCCTTGCCAGTCAAACATATTGTAAACATGTTCCCAGTAAATCGTTCAGCCATCTGTCCACATTCATGATACTTTTCATATTTCACATTGAGGCCACAGAGCAGAACACCTGCCCACACACTAACCTTCGTAGCCGCTTAGGTCTCCAGTCCACGGCAGCAAGGTGCCAGCTTATGATTGTTTCTTTTCTTCGTCAGATGAAGAAGCCGAGGACTCACCTTAGACCTGAGGACGAAAATGGAGCGGCTTTGAAGACCCAGAGCCAGGATCCAGTTACAAGTAAGACTTTCAAAAAAAAACATCCTTTAAAAGTTTTTTTTTTAACTTAGAAACCTTTCTTTGAAGCCACCAAATGACTTCCGGCTATAATGTATCTCTTTCTCGCTGTCTTCTTTTTTTGTATTAGATGTCAGTTCATCTTAAAACACATTATTACAGAGTGAGAGAGATGGGAAGTTTTCTCATGCATTTTTTATAACTGTCAGTTACTAAATTCACTGCGTTGTAAACACCCAACGTGATGGTTTCCAGCACGGCCAACTGCCTGTAGTGCCATGTGAGTTACAGTGAAGATATGTTCCTGTCACATTCTCAATAAATTATAAATATGAACGTACATATTTTAAAGAAAGAACATCCATTTTTGGGAACGTTGTGTCTATCCGTTACTTCAGGCGCATATAGCTAGTTTGAAACACATTTGAGAGATTTCTGTCAGATGTCTCTCATATTATTACACATGTTATATTATAGCACACTGTCTATTATTCAAATTTTGCACGTAGCTTTTAACCCCATAAATTGTAGGTCCACTACTTACCCTGATGGCTTAGAAGAAATGTATTATGGTATTTCTGCTTAGGAGTTACCAGGAGTGGCCAAAAGAAAATTCATAGTGTCTGTGTTTTTTAATCACCTCTGTGACATTTCAATAGGCTTCCAATTAAATGAATTTACGCACCCATAAAAATCTTTGCTCTACAGCTTTGATCCCTTAACATTTCCAGTCCCCATTGCTTCTCCTTACAACCCAGAACAGCTTTATACATTGTTGCTGGTTTTCAGCAATAAAACATAATTCACTTGACTCCGCCATTTAGAAAGGATGGCAAACTGGATTACTGTAGATAAATGCCTTGGGGTGGCATACATTATTTAACACGCAGGATTATAGTGACACTATATTTGTGCGTATAATATAACTTTTAGACATTTTTTGGACAACAGTCTCCAAGGCAAACAGACAGATCATTAAATATGTTACGTTTCCTTTGAATAGGCATGTCGAAAAGCGCACAAGACACTATAATGCAATACTAACACTATAATGCATCCTGTCAATAGAAAACATGTATTTGTCCATCTGTCTGTGTGCATGTTTATGATTTACAATACTGCAACCTGCCGTAGAGACCTGTGGCATTAGAACACTGGCGGTCAGGTGTTTTATGACTTTATGTTGTCAGATGAGCTCTGAAGTGTCTGTCTGTCTGTCTGCCTGCCTCCCTGTCTGCCTGCCTGCCTGCCTGCCTGCCTGCTACATGCCTGTCTACCTACAAGCCTGTCTACCTACATGCCTGTCTACCTACATGCCTGTCTACCTACCTGTCTATCTGCCTGCCTGCTCCTTGGCTGCTCTTGTGTGTGTGTGTACTGTCTGTCTGTCTGTCTGTCTGTCTGTCAACATTTAACTGTACAAGTATTAGCGTGCCTGTCCTGGAAGTCTTCGATTCCTGTTGGGCCATTGATGTAGATCAGACAGCACCACAGTCCCCACAGCCAGGGCAAGGCCTTGTGGAGGAGGATCGATGGCCAGCCTGGATCGAGACATGTGGCTGTGTCACAGGGGTCCTTGTTAGACACCAGTTTAAGATCAGCCACTCGATAGCACTGGTAATCTGCACCTTTCATTTGGCCCTTAGTGTTCCTTTCTGTAGGTGGGCAGGAAATGAAATGGCCCTTTCATTGTTATCTTGCCTAAAAAAAGATTCTGTATTAAGGGATTGTATTTATATATTTTTTCTTCAAAACCTTTATATTTTAGCTTTTTGAAACTGACCATTGAATGTGTTTATTTCAAACAGTAGCAATTAATTATTTTTTTGGGCGAAAAGAATCAAGACAGCCAATTATCTGTGAAACTGTCAGCAATGCATCTGTTTTGACGAACTCTTTCATCCAGACCGTTAAATAAGGCTGTGTTTTGTTTTCCGTTAATACAAGTATGACGATACTGTAAATATATAAATATATGAAGCACTTAACTGGAAAGGCTGTGTTAAAAAAAAATGTGCGAGAAAAAATAATAACAAGGGAAAAGCTTTGATGGTTTCAATGACGACTCTTGTATTTGTTGTCTTGGTCTGTGCCAGTCCACTGGAGGGATAATAGCTGTTATACATCAACGTTTACAGTCGCTGTTGTTGTTGTTGTTGCTGCTAAGAATGTGAAAGAAAATGTTGGTAGATTAAATCTAAAATTGCACACCGTGTAACTCCTTAACTAATCAGAAGCTGAGGTTTCTGAGCGAGGATGTTTTACTGAAGTGAACAGGACCAACGAAGAGCAGAGTTTGAATCCTTTGGGGGCGGCGAAGAGGGATTAAGTGATCTGTCATTTAGTGTTGTGGTGCTGTAGCTTCTGCTGGAGATCAAATATAGTTACGAGGTATTTTCATGCATCAAGATTATAAATGATACTGTAGTATACCCTGCATATTACCTATTCAATACTTAAATGTAAGGTTAATGTGAGTTTAATTAATCTGTAATAGTTTCTCACAATGTAACCAATACAGGAAATAATTGCAAGTTTTTAATTACTCACCCTGTCTCAAAAGCACATTTTTAAAATAAACAACAGAAGCGTTAAGTGTCTGAATGCAGCAGTCTGCTGAAAGCGTTCTGGTCTCTGGGATCGTGTTAATTAGCAAGGAATCATTACTCTGCCTCACAGTCACTTGTAATTGGATTGTACTGAACTGCTTTCCATCTGCTGAGTGTTTATGAAGAACCTTGTCCTAGTCTGAATGAACCAACCTGACCATCTGTTGCATTAATGCTGTGAAACTCCCGCCACAAGCCGTCTCATGTTATGGTAGCAACACTGGGGGCTGCTTTAAAAATCCCTCATGCGGCTGACGATAATGACAATGTTGGAGTACTGACAGGAGACATGCGGAAGGGAGACAATCAAATCTCTCCAGATAGAAAAAGTAAATTGGTAATGGTGCACTCCGATATTGCAGTTCATGTTGATGAGGCAGAAAGTGCTATACTGTACACATTGCAAGTGTCGCCAACATTTGTTCATTATTTGATTCATTTGTTTCGTTATCATTATTCATTGGCCATGAATAACAGATGGCATATTTTGTACATTCGGAAAAACAAAACATTTCTCACTGAGAATAATTTCAGTTGTAATATAGCAACTCATGTATTAGTAATGCACTTCAGTTTCTTCTAGCTGCCTACTTCAGAAATAACAGTGTATAAACACGCCCTGTTACTTCCCTCCTTGTGGTCTCCCCCTCCCTCCCTCCCACCCTCCCCCTACCCTCCTACCCTCCCCTCCTTCCCTCCCCCCTCGCGTCCCCCTCCCTCCCAGATGCCATCATGTGTTCTCCTCGTACCTTGGGCTCCAGCCGAGCCACGCGAACCTTGGACAGCGGCATCGGCACCATCCTCCTCCCTGACTCCACCTCCTTCTTCTCCTCCATCCTGCACCTCCTTCCTAAGTCAGCGTCCACCCCCGACCCATCCCTCAGCCCCCCCCAGAGCGCCTGCCTCCCCCAGCGAGGAGTTCTCCTCCTCCCCTTTACCCCGATGGTGGCTGCCGTCTGGCTCCAAGAACCACTTCCTGGGGATGCCAAACTCCATGTCCGACACATCTGTCACTCTCGTCCAATCAGTGCCTTATCCCATTGTGACCTTCCTCCAGCCTGTCCAATCCCTGTCTGAACCTGTTGTGGCCTGTCCCAGTGTGTATAAAACTCAGAGCCAGCTGCCAAGGCTGGCCTCAGGTAAACCCAGTTACAAGAACTGCAGAAAGAATGTTTTCAATGTATTGAAATATGAATTGGCACTGCGCTATATTTTATCTGTGAGATTCAATATTGAAGGCACGGTCTACGTTGTACTCAAGAGTCAAGTAGATAAGACAAAGATAAGACTGTTGTACCTTTAGCACTAGGCACAATATGCTGCACAGAAACAGACATTATTGATCAAATAATGTGAACAATTGATGTGTCTGTGTTCAGACCACGTTGTCATGGCGCCAAGCAGTTCCTTGGATAACTGAGAGCAGAGTCTTGAGCTGATAGTATGCTAATTGATCGCTCGGAAACTCCCAATTACCAACTGTCAAGAGGGCTGATCTGTTTCAGATAACAGGCAGTGTCACTTATAGCAGTGAAAGACTTGCAGTGTAATAATGGGAGAATTCCTTAAGGGGTGGAACACAGAGATATCCATATCCTATGATGGTGTTCTTGGATTACACACTTGGGAGAAAAAAAAATCTTAACTGTGATGTGTGGTTATTAGATCCTACTGACACCTGTATCCTGTTAACCGTTAATTAGTGTTACTGTTTCGTACTTTAACAGTAGATCAGAATTGTCCTTCCTTGTCTCTTCTCCTCTGTTCTCTCATCTTCGGCTGTTAATAAGACTGCTGCCGAGTTAATGGCAGTGATTGCAAGGACAAACAACACAACAATGCGACAGAGCTGATCCCTAGCCTACGCTTTTTCTTGTTTTGTTTGTTCAGGTGGAGTGGAACCGAAGAGAATGAGCCATATCAAATCGAAGACGAGGCCCACTCAGAACCAGCTTCCTGACAGATCCCAAGCCCAGCTCGCCAACTGTAAGAACCGAGCTCTTCGCTCGTGATTGTGATGAGTCAGGATTTCCGTGATGTTTGTCAGAAGCAAAAATCACTAGGTTTCTGTGGTTCACAGTGAACACAATAATCAGACATCTTCAGTGTAAAATACAGTTACTTACTCAGTCCAGCCTCCTAGCACACAAACAAACCTACACAATATGAGATCTTGTCAGACTATTTACCCTGTCCACTTTGTGAAGTGACCTCGCTGTGTCTGGGTCGAAGCAAAACTACAATCATCGAAAACAAACAGCCAGTCACTTGGTATTCGCCTGAGGATGGTAGTTACTAAGCCTACAATCGACAATAGTATGACAAAACTATAAACTGTTTGATTTCACACAATGACATATCGCTGTCGTATATATTTGGTATACATGTTTTCCCATCATGTACCAACTGTATTTTAGTTGACAATTTTCTGTTCATTTTATATCATATGTTTGATGGGTTTATTTCAGATATTATTTCTGACTTTATGAAATCCAGACACCTGAAAAACAAAACGAATGCTGTTTCCAACATTGAAACGATACTTTTTTCTTACAATTGGTTCATTCTTTATCGCTTCGGGGATTCTGTAAGTCACCAGCCTTGTAACTAATATGTAATTATCAAATACGAAAATATGAAATTTGCTCCAAATCCATTAGCAGCTCATGCATAAAAATCATGCTGAAGTGCATTAGTCGTATGTGATAATTGAAGTGTCTGCTTTTCACAAACAGATTCTCTCTGATGAAAGCGGATGTTTTAATGGACTAGCACTGGGCTGAGGAGCTTCTAGAATTTGGTTTGAATTTGAAAGTACACATATTAAAGTTAAGCATATTAAAAAACAAAAATAAAACAAATATGTTAAAACCTTTTTTTTTTTGAAGTCCACAATGCATTGGGAATACCAATTCCAACCATTATAATGATCAATAACACAAATACTCGTTCTGCACTGAATCTTGAATGATAAACATATTCTACAACTCTACTTAAACGATATGTCAGTGTTCATGTACCCAGATTGTGAATATCCATAAGTATTTGGAAATCTCTAAAGATAACTTAGCAGTAGATTTAATGCATCCATTGAGACAGTGGAACACAAGAAACATTTCTACTCTTTTGGAAGTAAAGTTCAATTAATCTCTGGTTGCACACTAATCCAAAATAAACCTCCCCTCCGTTTAAAGGAAAAATAAAAGAACATTGAAATTTGCAAAGTAATTAAGTATAGTGTCCTGTAGAAATTACTATAAAAATGGTAGCAGTATTTGTCAAGGATAACTTCCTATATTCCCGCTGACATTGAAAACATATGCAAGTACATTGTGATTGTCATCTGATCATTTTAGAAACAACCTTATTGCTGAGTCATTTCGGGACATCAAAAAGCAAGATTGCCCCATTATGTTAAAACTGACCGCTGTGTGTGTGTGTGAGTGTGTGTGTGTGTGTGAGTGAGTGTGTGTGTGTGTGTGTGTGTGTGTGTGTGCGTGCGTACGTGCGTTTGTGTTCGTGTGTGTGAGTGTGTGAGTGTGTGAGTGTGTGTGTGTGTGCGTGCGTACGTGCGTTTGTGTTCGTGTGTGTGTGTGTGTGTGTTGGTGGGGAGGGATCTGACTCGTTTCTAAGACACATTTTCTGCTAGTGTAACAAGGTGTACTGTAAAGGTTAATGTGTATTAGGGAAATCTACACTATTGTGTTGAGAGCTCATAGCTCACATCACATTATGCATTACTGTGCCTTAATTAGTCAGGATACAGTTTTTAAAGCTTAAATGTCACAAATGTTGCTCTACTACTAATGACCTGTAGCCTACTGTAGTGTTCAGATCTTTCATATTAGTTTGCTAACTTGAGTTTTTCTATTTACTTTTTTTGAAAGCATACTTAGTGATAAGTATATATCAGTGTACTGTGGTTAGGATAGCATTATGCCTGTCTATCTTTCCTAAGTAAGATAAGAGTTATGTGTCTGGCTTCAAACTCTGTTCCTTAAAGATACCAGAAAGACAGAATAAGTACTCAATCCCAAGGGTGATACTCTTAACTAATGAACCATATTATTACGGTCTCATTTTGTTTTCCTATTACAGTTGCACAACTTTTACTAAAATAGTTTTCAATTGTTTCCCTCTCTGCTGAAATAGGTGATAAGACTCCATTAGCATTTTCTTTCAAATCCCGATTTTTCAAAGAGTAGTTCAGTTTTCCTTGTAGAACGAATTAATGATGCATTTAATTAAGCTTAAAAACGGTTTGTAATTTGAATAACTACCTTGGGCTCCTCGTGAATAAAAACATTATTTGCAGGAACATAGAATCATATTATTAAGAGGAATTGAAGCTTGTGGATTTGACCTGATTATAGGCGTCAGATTCCGATCAATAAACTTAGCTACCTGCCAGCTCCACAACAACACAGAACATGCTACTTACATGTCCCACTTGTAACCAGGCTACCATTTTCAATATGGTTAAAACATAAAGAGGCTTTCCAGCCAAATTCCCTTAAAAACAGTTACAGGATTAACCCGTATAACCTACTATTATAGGTGGCTGTGGTTTTGGATATAGGGTAACTCGGTAGCCATTGGTATTTGTGACATAGATGTATGTTTCTGTCAAGCAAAAGATGTTCATCCCAATCCAAGTGCCTTTCTGCATCATCATGTTGTTGTTTTCCATTTCAGAAGTGATTATCGACTGACTGAGCTGCAAGCTGGAGAGAGGAACTGAGAGCAGGTACAAGAAGAGCCAGAATTATCGGATCTGGCAGGTTGGACAAGAGCCTGTGCATCTTACGTATTATCCACGGAAAACAGTCTGAACATTATCCACGGAAAACAGTCTGAACATCATCCACGGAAAACAGTCTGAACATTATCCACAGAAAACAGTCTGAACATTATCCACAAGAAAACAGTCTGACCATCATCCATAAGAAAACAGTCTGAACATTATCCACAGAAAACAGTCTGAACATTGTCCACAAGAAAACAGTCTGACCATCATCCATAAGAAAACAGTTTGAACATTATCCACAGAAAACAGTCTGAACATTATCCACAAGAAAACAGTCTGACCATCATCCACAGAAAACAGTCTGAACATTATCCACAGAAAACAGTCTTAACATTATCCACAAGAAACAGTCTGAACATTATCCACAAGAAACAGTCAGTACCTCATTCACTCATACAACCTCTGCTGAACACACCACACACGTCTAAGTCACAGTGAAGTGCAGGTTAACACTAACACACCTGAACAGACCTCTGAATGTCTTCAGTCTGTCAGGTGTTTAACAGTAGAGCCACAGTAGAGTATCATGCACTTTTTACTTCCTGAGACAGACAATTATAACCGGAAACCTCAGTTGACAGGTTCTGCTCAGTTGTATCATACTAGCAGTCAGGAGACTACTTTGTTTGATGAGCTCAGGGAAAAGACCATTGGTGTTGGAGGGTAAGACTAAGATTTAATTTAAACTGCAAAGTGTAGATGTAGAGTTGATAAGCAACAGTGCGCACCTGAACTACATATTTGTGTTATAAGATTAAGACATTTCTTTGCTTCTTCTTTATTGCTATATCCGTCTTCACACGCTTTTGAAAAACATGTCAGATATGGCAGAACAACATCTCACTTTTACACTTGTGTATATGGTGTACTTCATTCTGCCCTGTTTGGTGTTATGAATGCCTTCTGGCTTCTGCTGCTACGTTCTGTTCTTCTCTCCCAAATGTAAAGATGTATTTAATGAAAATTGCTTCCGTCCAGACTTAAATCCACTATCAAAAACTGCTTTGGGGCTAATTCTTTGTGTCAAAAATGTTCAAGACAACAGCAAGTACCCTGGTTGCATACCAAACTGAACATCTTAAATAATTAGTGAAAAATGAGTTAAGCCGAGAAAATAATATATGTAATTTGCCTTGAAGATAAATTGATGCTACAGATACAATGATGTCCGAGGCACACAGTACATACCAACAGTAACTCTTTGTCTTCTCCCTTGTATTATATATTATCAGTATTAGAACATACATTTAACCTGTATACAAGTCATCTTTAACTGTTCATGTATTATGGGAAAAAAGAAAACTTTAGCAGTATGTGTGTATAAATTATACCAGCCTCATGTGACTAACTATGCTGTTGAAGCCATCTGGTACAGGCATAAGCACTCTAATTCATATTTAAGAAGTCAGTTTCCAAGAAGTATTATATTTTTCTTTCATATATTTGTCTTGTTCCTAAGATATGTATGCTGTGCAGGCATGTGGGATGACTCAAACCTAACCCTGTCTAAATCCTCCCACCTAATATCACTATCCAAACCTTTACGTAGAGATTATTGACATTTATGGTCTTGTGTTCCTGTAATGTGTCTCATTTTAACAGTATGAATTCTGAATTTGTATTCAACATTACATATTATCTGTTCTATGCAAAACTATCAGGGTGAAATAAACGACCTTAGTTCTTAAGTTGACTTGTTGTGTTGTATTCTGCCTAGCATATCTCTCTATTGTCTAGACATTATTTATAGTGTCTGCTTCTTATGTGTGCTTATCGGAAAGGTACGGAAAGATGGCTGATTTTGGAACTCCTCCTTGCCTCAGATTTAAATTGTAGTCACTGAGCCAATGAGAAAAAAACACTGAAAAATAAAGATTTCTTTAACCTTGAGCAAGAAAAGCTGTCAGGGAATATTACTCAGGTACTGATTCGTAGTGTCTGTGACACATGGCCTCTCTGTGATGAATAGGTCTTGATTCAGAAAAACATAAACACTCCCTGCAAGTTCCGTTTCCCACCACAAAACAGCTTTTTGTTTTTATCTAAGAAGAAGCCTTTTGCTGCTGTTTTCTTCTGCTGTCATCGATATATTCTGTTCTATTCAGGCAGTGTAACATCACTTTCTTTGCCCTCAAGAAAGCGCAGAACTCATTCGAAATATCCTGCTGATTTCCTATAGGTTTTATTTGGAAGTTCGTGCTATGATGTACGTGTGGAAAACCTTTGTGAGCCATCCCACGGCTTGTGACATTAGTACTTGTGTAGGACCTTGCACCCAGAGTAAATGCTTTGTGTTGGAGCTGCAAACGATGCCTCATTGTGTGTGTCTGCTGTTCTTGTGACTTTCTTGAGGAGAGCTGACCTCAGTTGGCCTATTTCCCGATGAAACCTTTTCTGCCTATCAATGCCAGCTTGGTGCTGTTCCATGGGAGAATTTCCACCACAGCGCTGTCTCTAGTATGGTCTAACTGGATGATCTGTTACATGACTATCAGTGATCAGAGATGATAAATAAATCACCAGGGACTGAAGGTCCTGACACCCACACGATCTTCAGTTATGGTGTTTACAAGCACAACGAATATCAATAACAGCTCTTATGTCGAACGCTATCCCTTTTCTTTTAGGAGAGCATGTTTTTTTGTGTTTTTATTTTTTATTTTTTACATATGCAGTTAAAGGCAACATTCAAGTATTTGGATTTGTAGCCACCAATAAGTTATAGAAATCTCAGGCAACTAGACGTATTCACCTAAGCAACTCCTTAAAACTACAGTCTCTACTGGCGTACTGCCAAACATCGTGACGAGCCTCTTCAACCTGTAAAATACTTCCTCTCTTGTTATGACTCACTGAGTAAGACAATTAACTGATTTTGA
The DNA here is from genome assembly GCA_036571765.1 of Plecoglossus altivelis. NCBI lineage: Eukaryota > Metazoa > Chordata > Actinopteri > Osmeriformes > Plecoglossidae > Plecoglossus > Plecoglossus altivelis. Next base: position 1,895,654 of record BROE01000022.1, read on the forward strand.
GCTCTGTGGAAGCAGGGGATTCATAACAATTAAAGTGTCTCTTGACGGGTGATTATCCAAGTATAAATAAAGCTAATTATCTCAGTAAGTCAGAAGTGGCTCACTGACAGATTCTGATAGCTCCTTCTTGAAGCTTGCTGCAGTGGTCTGATCAAGTGTACGTCTCATGTATGTTCAAGGAATATCTAATGATTAAGAGAGAATTAAAGCGACTCTAATACAATATCTAAAAACGCATCTACACTTGAAATCAAGGTCAGAACTTGTCGATGTTGAGCGGTGACGGTTTGCTTTTGTTGGTGTAATGTGATCATTTCGTTAACTGGCTGGATGACAAACCATGCCTTCACGGTACAAATAACATTCTTTCTCCTGTCTGTGTACAAATGAGTCTGGAGGCTATTGTTGATGTGGGGTGCCTATGTGGTGTGTTGGAGACAGGATATTATGGGCTGGTTCAGAGGAAATTACAGCTCAGGTTAGAATCTCACAGCTAGCGAAACGACAGGTTGTAAACTGGGATGAACCTGAATCGGAGTTAGAGGACTGGGCTCCGCGGGAGATACACTTCCATGCTGACCAGGTTGTGATGCAGGTCTGTGGATCCTTCACGTATTAGCACGTCTGCTTCCACGTTTACCACTGAGGGCTTTTAATGAAGAAAAAAAAACTCACGGTGGAATTTTGAGCGGAATTTCACAACACGATATATTCACTTTTTTTCTTATTTTTTTTAACAAGAATATGTTTGTCTACGATTAAAATATAAAGACACACATCCAAAAAGACCTATGATAAATTTTGGTAACATTACCGACATTTATTGTACAAGTCATCAAGACTGTCTTTTTCTGTACGACCACTAAGTACACGATAACAGTACTGTCAAACATGCGACTGTTCTTTGATTAAGCAGGAGCGTCACGTGGTGCACAGCGTCGTCACCCCCACCATCTCACTTATCCCCCTCCACGCGCATCCCGACTGCTGCTGAAGTAAAGGTGAGAGCGGCGCGGGACGGGAAGGCTGTGCCATGCGCGGACGTCTGATCGTTCGAAGGATTCTATCTTCCTCGAACAGCCAGATCTAATGGTTATATCTCCAACGGCACCGAGTAGAAGATGTGGCTGTTTACTTTGACAACTTTGTTCTGGTTTATATTCAAGTCAGGTATGTTAATTAATACGTCTGCTATGTTATAATGCAAATAGATGTGTGTATGTATATGACACGTCGAGAGTAGGCTATGGTGAAGAAGGCAACATTAAGTTGACATTTAGATATTTTAGAGTCGTTTAGAGTCGTTTTATCTCCTTCGTGAGCTGTGTTAAGAGGCTAGAAAGAGCAGATAACGATGGAGAGTGTCATCCGTAATACATTTTTTTTTAACTCTCAGCAGTGCTGAAATCGGTTTTACGCAGGGCCCGATGAAACAGGACAAATCTTATTGATTATTAGTCAATTATTCTATGACAGCATGACATCTTGTTTTACCTGATGCAGACTAAGAGGAAAGGCATAGTACTTTGAAGAGAGCCGATGCACTTAATTCGTTTAAAAAAATCTGAAATCCGGAACTTTTTCCTCATTCAACAAATTGCGCTGGTTTCTTGGCCACCTGTTTTGATGGCGATGTTGTAACGGATCCGCGAGCAGCGAGAAGGGCAGTGACGATATAATGAGTTTATAAAGGGTGAGGGTGTGATTTGTTAGACACTTAACGCAACGGGGCTGCCCACCTCGAGATATAAAACATCATTTACTGTTGGAGTGAACATCTTCAGCTCAATGTGAAAACATCAGTAGACTACTTTATAGTTTTAGGAAGCTAGAGTACTCCTTACCATGTAGTGTTGACGCATGCGATCTTAAGAAGCTTTGGATTGTTCTGTCAAATGTTTAATCGGCAAGTATCCGTGGTTGGATTCAGAAATACTGCTTGCTGATGCATGCTGCAAAGTAATACAATTTGAAGTGAATTCCCCCTCCGCATGATATTACACTCAGTTTAACAATTCATACATATTTATTTTGACTTAAAATAGCACTCCGACTTCACTGTCCAAAGTCGAAAAACGTGTAACTCCAGCATATTTGGTTCATGTTAATAGGCTATACTGTTCAGGTTACCCCTATTCTTTGAAAGACAGTGGAATAGTTTTGATTGTTTGGCGGATATTAAACCCACTATAGTACGTGCTTTTTGGCCAATCATGCGTTATTAAGTCATCCTGAGACTATCCGCACACCACAGTTCACATCCAAGGCAAACTCTTTCAGTCAAACTTTTTCAAGGTCTAAAGTTTGAGTAAATTATTTAGCATCTGTGTGATTTCCTTTTAACACGTCAGTTGAAGAAGCAAGATGCAGAGTTTGACCTTTTAAAACGCTTCTGTCGAATCGTTTCTTCCATCTTTCGGAATGGTTGGTTGATTCAATCTGATTCTTGCACGTAAAAATAGCATCCAAGAGCGCTAGTGTCATATGTTCTTGTACAGTAGATGTTGCCATGCATGTTATTGTTGTACAACGTGCAACGATTGCAGTGTGCGGCTAATCCAGACGTTACCTCTGCTCTTGCCAACCCTAGGCATCGCTCTACAGATCCAGTGTTACCAATGCGAAGAGGTGACTCAGAACGAGTGCTCGACTCCAGAGTTCATCGTGAACTGCACAGTCAACGTGCAGAACATGTGCCAGATGGAGGTTCTCGTGAAGGAGGACGGTGAGACCTTTGTGTCGTGTGTCAGTCGCGCTGCTCTGAATTCAGGTGTGGTGCACAAACTCGCTCAGCTTAGTGAGAATCTTCGATTTACAGTTGGACACTTCAAGATCAATTCGCACCGTTCGTAAACAAGTTGCGAATTAGGATGAAATCATACTCCCGATTGTAATATGTATCACATATACGATCTCAAAGAAAAATATTGAACCAAAAAAATGTTGAGTTTGTAAAGCCACACTTTTTATAAGAAGAATTAACATGTTTATTTTACAACCTAATAGGTACTTTTTTAGTGAGCGACCCTGTTGATTTTTGTCTTTCCACAAACCGTCTTTTTTGGGGAAGAAAGTAAAGTCGCCTACCTCAATGGATGTGAAAATGCTCTAGCTGTGCAAATACACCAGCATGAATAAATGGCCATCAAAGAAGTGATTTGTTTCCCTGGACCATGAGCCTGCTGTGGGATACACTCTGCTAGTAGTGTCGTTTTACTGATCAGATGCTTTTGGAAAAGACGTGGGCCCATGGTTAGCCCCTGGTTTTTCATGACAGCAGTGAAGCCTAGAGGATCATATTAATAAGCAGTTCTTACTGTCGTCAGGTCTGTGAATATAAATCATTTACATACATTTCTGGAAAGACAGTTTTATGTTTTATTAAAAAAAGAAACGTCACAGATTTCAACAGATTTGCAGAAAAGGTCACAGTAAACTACAGCATTATTTTCTAGATGTCAATGCAGTGTGTGTTTGGCTGGTGAGACTTTGGAATAACTGTACAGTTTCTTTTGAGGAATTGTACCTGCTTGTTGTTTAAGGCTGAACAAGCACTAGATGTGTATTTATGTCCATTGAAGTACAGTATCGGATGACCTCTGACATTAGAGTAGTCTTCAAGGCGTCCTGAAATCATCTTTTTTTTGTAACCCATCAGCAGAGAGGTTTGGGTTTTTTTTAGCCGAGGATCACAACTTGTGTCACCCCAGAGTGTTCTGGTTCAGATCTCCTCTCCAGCATCCTTCTCGTCCTCATTTTACTTGTTTGATCCTTCTGTTTGTCGTGACTCATAACCGGTCAGCCTCTGCTCTGCCCCTGGGTCTGCGTTCTTATCGTGCTCCTTGAAATTGGGTAATTTTGTCAGAAGCCATTTTTGGTCTCCCCAGATGAACAGAAGTAATAAGCTGCACTGTGAACGAACAACGTGTGTTTCAGAAGCCAAGGAGCGAGAACATTGCACCACAGAGGGTTTCCATTTTTTAATACGAAAATGTTCACCTCAATGCCCATGAGTCTAGTCGCCTCAGACTACATCATCATACTCCACTGGACATGGCGTGCGTAGATAGCGTTGGCTTCTTGCGGACGGCTGTAGTCTTAGTCACGTTTGAAAAGGTAAGACGCACATTAGCCATTGTGTCAGGACCTCACCAGCAGAGATGACATTCATTACCAACCCAGTGGAAGTCTGTTTGATTTCCACCACTGCGCCTGCTCCTTGCTTGCTGCTGTAAGCCCATGATTGTACATGCCGTTTCATGCGGAGGCATGCCATGAATATAAAGGAGTTGTGAAGTGTGGCGCCCTCTGTTTAGATGTCACCACGCAAGGATTAAGCATTTGGACCTCCCTCCTAGTGTTCCATGTGTCACATGCTATTCACATTAATAACTGTGTCCAGCAGAGCGGCTGACAGAACATTGAAAAGGAAGGAGGACTGTGGTAGGAACCATCACCTGTCTTAGAATAACTGCGTTCTGCTTTTAAACCCGAGTTATTGTTCAGCCCACCTCGCTCCTGGGGATGCCAGGCCCTGGTTCGTTCTCCTCTTCATCCTCCTCATCATCATCCCCCTCCTAATCATCCTCCTCATTGCTCCATCATCATTCCCCTCCTCTTCATCCTCCTCTTCATCATCCTCATCATCATGCCCCTCCTACTCATCCTCCTTCTCATCCCTCCATCATCATCATCCCCCTCCTAATCATCCTTATCTCTCCATCATCATCCTCCTCATCCCTCCATCCTCCTCATCCTCATCATCATGCCCCTCCTACTCATCCTACTTCTCATCCCTCCATCATCATCATCCCCCTCCTAATCATCTTCCTCATCCCTCCATCCTTCTCCTCCTCAACCCTCCATCCTCCTCATCCCTCCATCATCCTCCTCATCTCTCCATCATCATCATTCCCCTCCTTTTCATCCTACTCTTCATCCTCATCCTCCTCATCATGCCCCTCCTTTTCATCCTCCACCTCATCCCTCCTCATCCCTCTATCATCATCACCATTTCCTTTTGATTCCATCTTGAGAAATGACAGGGGTGTGTGTGGCTTCACTTGCCACCTTCAAGTGGCGCATTTCATCCACAATCTCTTCGCCACGGTGATTGCCGTGGACACCGTTCATCTGAATCGTTTGATTTTTTATGGGTGGGGGGGGGGGGGGGAGGGGGTTGAAGCGATCCACTCTTAACAAGTGTGAGCTACTCAAGGTCTGGAGCGGAGGAATTGCCTCTCACCCCTCTATGTAGGCGGACTATCATTAACAATATAGAGCTTGCTGCTACCTTTAGTTGTGAAAGCTATTTCCCAGACCATCAAATAGCCTGATGTAATCACCCAAGAAATGTTGATTTGGCTGATGTTGATAAAAATGATTCATACATCGTTTACAACCTGAATGTCTCACATATAGAGATGTGTTCACTGCTTTTAAGACAGTTCAGCATTCAGAGTTGCCTGCTAACACTGGGTGTCTGAAACTCCTACTGTGAAATGTTGACTTCAATTAGATCCGGGAATTAATATTGATCAGTTGAATCTAGCCTCTCAAACCTGACATGACATGATTCGACAGAACAGTTTAGTTACGACAAGCACGTCAGATAGCTCCCGTCAAACAGACTTAAAGAGAGCCACACTTCTTCAGTCTCATTATACTAAATGTCTTGTGGCGTGAAGATTAAGAGAACCCTTTGCTCACGTCTTCTTCTTATCGGAGCTAGAACGCCTGTCATTACGAGGAGGTGATATCACTTGTTAATGTTTAATCGTAAAGGCAGGAACGTCAACACTCGAGCGCGATGACAAGACAAATAAATGTAACGATTCTCTTCACAGGTGGAACTGGTAGGAATGTTCTAGAAATACAAGCCCATCTGCAGATAGAAGATGCTATACTGCTGTTTGGATAGATTTGTTTATACGTGTATTATCTTATATGTTGTATATGTAAGATCCCTGTGCCCTTGCGTGTTAAATAAGTGACACAAATATGTAAATGAAGTATGTGGACACAGCTTACGGTATCCTGCTGGTTTTCAAGGCTCAAACTGCAGTCTGGTTGGTGGAGGTTGGTTGGGAACCAAGCATGGAGTTCAGAGGCACTATGGCAAGAGGGTAACAAGCATCTGAAACAAGAAATGTATCTTTCATGTTGCATAACACTTTCCTCTCTTGAGAGGGCCTGGCTGGCTTTCAAAGTAAAAAACCACATCTCATTCATTCCACTTTAAAAACTCCTTACCGCGTTTTTGGTGTTTGACCGCTCTTGATGAAGTTAAGAGAACCTTACACATTAGGCCGGAGTGTGGTTGGGATTCAGCTAAATTGTCCCATTTTTCTGCTTATCTAAATGAGACATTGCTATTCATGAAAGTTAATTTACTGTATCAGCAAGGAGGAAATTATGATGTAGTTAGTCACAGTGGGTTACAGTCCCAGTCTATGTCTATCTTAAGACTTGAAATGATTCTTGAAGTCATCCCTGTGGTAATGTGGAAATGTGTAATTTGGCTTCTCAGAGATTTGAAGTTCTGCGTCCTTGTGGAGGACATTGATAATGGTTTTACTCAGCAAATGTTTAAGCAAAAAAAAAAAAGTATTTAACGTTTTAGTTGAGTAATCTTAATAGCAAAGAGAAATTCTTGTTTTATGTATGAAATAAATTCTGCTCGAGCATCTTGTCTGCATGAATTAAAAGTTATGGCAGTCATGTTTCCAATCTGAGTCACTTTTGATCAACCGTTGCTTTAATATAAGATGCACATTTCTTGCTCGGAGCACATGGCTTTTCCACTGAGGACTGTAAAACTACACACGCATAAATATGATAAAGATAGATTAGGTAAATCAAAACTTAGTGGAATTGTCATGTTGGAGTTTGAAGGGAAATGTGCACTAGTAAAGAAATAATCTACATCTTGCTATTTATACAGAAGCTGATTATTTTCCCCCTCAAGTGTGGCCTGGGTCAACCAAATTGAAAGGGATACCAGAATGTAAATGATTCATTTCAGAGTGGTAGGAAAACGATCCGATGTTAGTGCGCAAATCGAGATGGGCAAGGAATAACGTCAGTATCTTCTAGCTTGTTTACAGACAACTGGTCCATAATATTATATCAAGCATGTTTTACAAGTTTTCCCACCTGGTGCAGGTCTCACCTGAATTTTAAAAACCACTTGGCTCCCAACTCAGGTATTGAAGTATTAGTTCATACTGGTGGTAGTATTCGTTTATACTCTACGTAGTCTTTTGTGGTCTCAGTTGTTGATTTGGCCCCTTAGACTTGCAGGCCCCAGTCCAGGGTGTACCCTGCCTATGGCCCGAAGTTACTGGGTTAGGCTCCAGTCACCCGTGACCCCTAAGAGGAACAAGCAGCACTGTGATCCCTCTCAGGGATCAGCAGTAGAAAATGAGTTGTTGATTTGGTTTTTCCTTATTTCTCCTCACTATGAAGGTTTTTCCCTGTATAATCTTCTTGAGCTGTGACATGGGATGTTTTTATTAAAAAGCAGGGAGATCTGAATTCGTTTAGGATGTTCGATATTGGAATTAGAAATAGGTCCAGGAGATAAAGGGGCTGAAATCATTTTCTCTGAACAGCCTTCATTCTTTATTTCCCTCCATAAATACAAATATTTAAAACAGATCAAGTAGATTTTCTGTCTTGTGTCCATTCAGAAGCTCAATTCATCTGTTACCAGTCTGAGAGTTACGTGATTGCTAGTTCATTATGAAGCTGCCTTGTAACCGCTAATAGTTGATGGAAAATACTGGAGTGGGGTTTTACGACAGACGTTGCGTTCATGTGGATACCATTAAAGGCGATGTGAATGACATCTTTATGAACACTCGTAAAAATAATGTCATCCCATTTTAGTGCTTTGGCAGGTTTTACATAAACGAAATGATGAGCTGTTCAGGGTGAAATACTCGGGTTAGCTTAGTGGGAGTGTTTGTTTAGACTGACCACAGCGTGTGGTCCATCATCCACTTCAGGATATCTGCTCAAGGCCCAGAGATGACTGTAACTGCAGCTATGAAATATTGATTGTTTCTTTTCTGACATGCACTTTGTTCAAGTCAGAAAAGCTTTGTCTGAATGGCTGACTGGCTGGCTTGCTGGCTGAACAGTTGGCTGACTGAATAGTTGGGTGACTAGCTGGCTGAATAGTTGGCTGGCTGAATAGTTGGATGACTAGCTGGCTGAATAGTTGGCTGACTGAATAGTTGGCTGACTGAATATTTGGCTGACTAGCTGGCTTGCTGGCTGAATAGTTGGCTGACTGAATAGTTGGCTGACTAGCTGGCTTGCTGGCTAAATAGTTGGCTAACTGAATAGTTGGCTGACTGGCTGGCTGATTGGCTAGCAGTCTGAAGGATTGAATGTCTGCCTCTCAACCTTGCAGTGTTTTAGGTACCTGTACTTTTAGCCAAGGGCTTCTAGAAGTTTCTACCTTCTGTGCTGACTGCACCGCAGGCCCCTCATTTACAAGTGAAATCCAACCCACACGCAAGGCTCCGGAGATGTTTGACCAATCACGGCTTTTCGTGCAGCCAACCATAGCGATTCTCATTACACCGGTGGGTAGCGTGTGTTCACAGCCTCTGCACAATCATTAGAATTCCGTACCTTTCTTTGCTCCTGGAAAACACCTTGACATGATCATTTCAACCAGATTGGGGAATATTTGAAAGGAAAACAGGCTCCTCGGATGTTAGTTGTACTTGTTTGCTGTCTGAAAGAGCCTCTTGTCTTTCCCGGTCTTACAGTTGTTGTGATGAATTTTTGGCAACTCAAAGCCCTGAATGCCATACAATACATTCGGATCCACAGCCGCATTAACAAGATATAGAACACAATCGCGATGAATTATACATAAACATATTTATGTGCTCTGCCTTGAATCTCAATGATAAGTAATGATGCCTGTGGGAATAGATGCATATGAATGTGGTGAATCCCATTATAAAATTAGCCAAAACTGTCATAATGCATGGTTTTTAAACCCTGTAATTTTCAAGGCATCAATTCAATTGGGCTGCTAGGGCTCCAGTGTGATTTACTAGGTTGTTAAGATTTCAGAAAACAAACAGGACGACTCATCTTTGCCTTGACTTTGTTAGAGGGTTTAAGCTTGGAGCGATAGTGTGTTACTCCTCTCAGAATGCCACTGCAATGAGAAAGTCAGTGACACTGAGCTCTGATTGTACTGGCATACGTCAGCTCACTGTTCCTCCGGAGAACATCTATGACAGTGATAGGAAATGTTCTCGAAAACAGAAAGTTTTTCCCGAACGCTGGAGGCATTGAGAGAACAGGTGAGAGATGCGGGACAGGGGCTGGTTTAGGAGTGTGGATACAAACTGCGCATACAGACGGAATTTATTTTGGATTAAAGACCCATTTACTGAAGGCTACCAGCCCTGAACTCTCAAAGCTTATCTTAAACCAGTAAAAAATTGAGTAGTATACCAGTACAGCATATGTATTTGTTTGGTACACACATACGGAAAACCCCATCAAATTCAGGACATAACATTAAACCGAAACAGACCTGCACACGAACTGCTGAGAGCATCAACTAGGCTTGGAAGGCCATCCTGGAGCCACAGACCCTTGGAGGGTTTGGAGGGTGGGTCCTTAGTAGCTGTTGATCCCAGAGGGGCTGTGCGCTGACCAGGGGGCTGCTGCAAGGGGTGACGAGGTCAGTTGAACAACATCCAGGAGAACTTGAAGGAGTGTTGGAGAAGTGCTGAGAAGTCAGGCTGGCGGACAGAGAGTTGAAGAGGGAGGGGACTGCGGAGGGCTTTGTGACTGTCGACAAGTGGTTCATACTTAAACGACAGGGACTTATAGCTTGATGGGGCAGAGAGGGGGGATGGGGGGGTTGGAGGAGGGATGAGGGAGTTGGAAAGCATGTTTTCTGTTTTGTGACGATGTGGATGTGGAGGAGCTGTGCTGATATGAGACACATTACAGACAGGCTGTTATCGAATTCTCCTTCCAGCCAGTTGAGGATATCTGGAGGTTTGACTGGAGCAGAATCGGAATTGGTTTTATTCTCTGTGTAAATTTGCACAAATTTTGCATGCAAATTCACACAGAGAATAAAACCGATTCTGAATGTTAGGTTTTAAGTTCTGTGTTTTCATTGTTTTCCTCTCATAGACCAGTGCTTCCCCGGCATCCATTTCTATACTGGTTCACTTTACATGTAGGTAGCTTTTATGGAAGTATTGCACGAAAATCTGATTCTGAAATGCTAATCCGCCTGACTCCTTAAAAAGCAAAATCTTATCATCTCATTGATATGTCAGTCACAACCCAGTATCTAGTTTCCAGTTTGTCGAATTCACTGTATCGTCAATACCAAGCAACCTGTTTGGACCTGCATTTTAAGAGGAGAATAGGGAACTTAACTCTACCAGTGTACATTTGACAATTACAACCACAGTTCTCCTGTTGCTCCGTTTCGAGCCAAACCACAGAAATGGCACTGACGCAGTAATTGGCTTGTTTGCTCCCTCGTGGCACAGACAGAAAGGCTCTCTACACCCTTCAAGGCCAGCAGCCCCCATGCAAGCTTGGCAGCCGCTGCTTCTGCAGAGGGCTTGAACACAACTACGAATCAGGTTTTAACGACCTGAAGCCTTCCTGACATGGCGAAGTCACGCTTTCCTCTGGTTTACCTCTTCATACACACACACACACACACACGCACAAAAGGAGTTGTGCAACGTAGCTGATTGGTCGAAAGCCCTCGAAGACATCGTTTGTTGCTGGTGGAGAGAAAGAAAAATGTACATGTTCCCACACTGCTGTCTTGCAGTTAATCTGTTCGTTTGTCTAACAACGGTTAGACTGTTAGTTTGTCTAACGACTGTTAGACTGTTCCAGACTGATCCAGACTGTTCCAGACTGATCCAGACTGATCCAGACTGTTAGACTGTTCTAGACTGTTCCAGACTGTTCCAGACACTCCTTCCTCATATTCAGCCTGCTACAGGTGCCCTTGGCTGAAGCTCTGAAGTCATTTCCTGTTCCAACTGTACACGTTACCACGAGTCTACAGCTAATGTTTTCCTGCCTGTTTTTTTTCTCTCTCTGGCATTTTCATAAAATACAAATTAATCTCAAGCAGAGGGAATAATAAAGTGTTGAGCCATGAGGTAGCCTTCAGCATGTTCACTCAGACTCAAAGCTAAGCACTATGCCATAGAAGAAAACCCATGGTAGTCCTATTTGCTTGTGCGTATTCTGCAGTCCTTTCTATGAAATGTTGGCTTCCGGTTCACACTCTGTCCTGGAGATCTGACTAATGTAACACAGTTGTAGAGGTCATTAGTGTTGTTCCTTTGATAAAAGGGTAGACTGTTCAGCGTGTAATGTTCCAGTTTCCATCTCTGCTAATTGGGGTTTTTTTTTGTTGCTGCTGTTAAGACTGCTGTTAAGAGCTACAGGTTTCTAAGCAGACGAGTTAAGAACAAAGTTCACTTTAATATCTCATTCAAATCACACACAAAAGAATGTGTTTCTGTACAAATACAGTACAGTGGATTGTTTCGGCTGTACGTGAGGAATGGCTCTCGTGTTTGGTTGTTCTTGGTACACATCCACGATGAGGTTTTTTTTACCTTCTCAAATGTTGATAACTTATTTCAAACAAAACAATCAAGAAGATCAGAGTGGAAAGTAATCGTAGTCAACAGCGTGTCCATCATATGAACAAGTGTATCTTGTTTTTAGCTATGTACGGTATGATCAATTCTGATGTTGGCATGGGCAGTAAATCTGTACTCTACAACAGGAAAAAATCAGGTTTCCTCATCCAAAATCAAACTTAGTAATGTTATCAAACTGAGATGTTTAATGACCCTAGCTCCAACTCTATCCTCACAGTCGCTAACGGTTCCACATATGTATTCTTGGCCTCTTTACACTGGCTGCAGTGTCTCCAAATGGACAAAACTCCCCCAGGCAGCACTGCGGACCCCGCGGGCTCTGGAACATGTCAGGCATGACAGATTTGTAGTCCGATTTGTAGTCTCTGTCAGATATGTGTGACAGCATCCTTTACAATGTGAAGTCTTGATAGTTTCCTTCCAGTCAGCTTTGAACTAAACTTCAGGTCTTGTCTAATAGCCATCCTCAGGTCTAACAGCCATCCTTAGGTCTAACAGCCCTCCTCAGTTCTAACAGCCCTCCTCAGTTCTAACAGCCATCCTCAGGTGTAACAGCCCTCCTCAGGTGTAACTGCCCTCCTCAGTTCTAACAGCCCTCCTCAGGTGTAACAGCCTTTATCAGGTGTTGTCTAACAGCCTCTCTCTGTCCTCTCCCCAGGGGTGTACTACCGCAAGTCTTGCGCGGCCTCCGCTGCCTGTCTCCTGGCGTCCTCCGGCTACCAGCAGTTCTGCACCGGGAAGCTGAACTCGGTGTGCATCAGCTGCTGCAGCGAGCACCTGTGTAACAAACCCCGCCAGAAAAAACACCCTTCCCATTCGCACGCCTCGCTCCCAAGCCACTCACCCCTGCTCCTCCTCCTGCTCCTCCTCCTCCTGCCTTCAGCGACCGTGCTCTGCTGATCTCCTAAGAGACAGCTGAGTCTAGACGGAAACAACAGAGGGATAGAAGGAGGCGAAGAAAAAGAAACGTGTGCTTTTGAGGTGATGAGGTTGGCATGGTGTTGTTTTGCTGTTGATCGTCTGCCGGTGGTGGTGGTGGTGGTGGTGGTACAGGTTAAAGATGGAGATGGAGGTGTGTTCAAGATGCAGGTGTGTTCAAGATGGAGGTGTGTTCAAGATGGAAGTGTGTTCAAGATGGAGGTGTGTTCGAGATGCAGGTGTGTTCAAGATGGAGGTGTGTTCAAGATGCAGGTGTGTTAGAGATGGAGGTGTGTTCAAGATGCAGGTGTGTTCGAGATGCAGGTGTGTTCGAGATGGAGGTGTGTTCAAGATGGAGGTGTGTTCGAGATGGAGGTGTGTTCGAGATGGAGGTGTGTTCGAGATGGAGGTGTGTTCGAGATGGAAGTGTGTTTGAGATGGAGGTGTGTTCGAGATGGAGGTGTGTTCGAGATGGAAGTGTGTTCGAGATGGAGGGTCGAGGATGTGTTGAGATGGTTGGTTGATGCAGGTGTGTTCGAGATGGACAACATAACCTGTTGCTGACCGTTAGATTACGTTTGTGATGTTTCTCTGGTCTACATAGATTGCCTGCCTTCCTGTGGAGACTGCAAAGAACACAGAAACGAATGATGTATATTTACATGAAAATCCACTGACGATGGAAAATGGAAGTCATTTATACTTTTTAATACCATTATGTGATGTTCAAAAGTGAGTTCACAAATCTCAAATACTGTTACATAGATCATGCTAATGGAAGAAAAATGTCACTAGGTTACTGTAGTGAGAGAACATTACTTTTTTGCGATGGGAATTTGACAAGTTGACTGAAAAACAAAAATCAGCAGTTGACATTATCATTTCATCAACTTGGGAATTGTTTTGCTGAAATGAAAGATAATCATAAGATTAGTGTATTTTACAGACTATCCATGCGTCTACTTTCCGTGACATGGAGAAAAATGAATGAAAAATGAATCCAATGTACGAGACAGCAAATATGACTGTAATAGGCATTCTTGAAGAAGTCTGTAAATATCGATGTACAGTTGACAGAGTTCATGACCGTACCTTCAATTCTCCAGTGTTTTGCTTACTAATGCTTTTTTCAGACGTAACACTGTCATCCACAGTTTGGTCACAATGAAAATCTCAGTTTAGTAAGGTTTGGTAATATCTGATTGATTACTTTGGTTAAGGTTATGTAGAATAACTTTGGTTATAATGATGTATAGTTTAACTAAATTAAATGTATTTATATGACAAAGGAAGTGCTATCTTGTTTTTTTTTACTGTTTGCATCTGTGTTTGTTTAATGGAAAGATGAGTTGGCTACAAGGAGTTTTCAAGATAACTGCAGTGCTGTTGCCATGGGTATATTGAATAGATTCTGCAACGTCTCCCACTGGCCTCTAAAAATCCGAATTTCCGCATCGGAGGAACTTTGTTGTCAAAACATATTTCAGCTGTTGTTTGCCCCCTGTCTTTATCCATATGCTTCTGTTCATCACTGACACTCTCACTCAACTTGGAATAAGGAATAAACTCATACAGTCATAAGATGTGATGAATGAATGCCCTGTGCAACATACTAAAGCGTGTTTATTTGCGCTTCACAAAAGCGTGGAATGTAAATTTACAAAAGGACAATTGTCAGCTTGTTTCAAAGCACAGGACAGTCCTTTTGCAGTAAAAATGTAGGCAAGGGATTTAGAAAAAAATCTCATGTGGAGCCAGTAAGCTTGTCTTGCATTTCAATAAACGTTAAAGCTGCCTGTTAAATTTCAGTCTCCGAGGGCAGGTTGTACTTGGGTGTAGAATAAGACGACGACTCGTCTCTCACGCTCAGAGACTCCGTGTTATTAGGGCTCAAGTCTGTCGGAGCGAGGACCATGGCAAGCGTTTCAGCCTTGGGCTGCTGTTGGCCTTGTCCAGAGCGCCAGGCCGCGCTTCGACGGAGAGACAGGAGGGGGCGCCGAGAGTGGGCCGAGGGCGTCTCGTGGGCCCGCACGGTGCGTTTGTTGACGTGCTCGATGGTGATGCGGCAACGCAGCACCTGGAGGAACACGTCTCGGAACTGACGGGACGACAGATTGTAGAGGAAGGGGTTGAGGACGGAACTGAGGTAGAAGAAGGTGTCCGCCACGGGGTGCAGTGTGACGTAGCTGCGGAAGTAAGCCAGCGTCCACTGGGACTTGGGGTACGCAGCCGCCATTAGCCGACGCACCTGGTTGGGCAACCAGCACACGGTCAGGGCAGCCACGATCAAACCTGAGAAAGGAATGGAAGACAGGGTGGAGAGGTTCGAGAGGTGGAAGAGAGAGATGAAGTGAAACGGGGAAAGGAAACGTGAAACTAATTATTATGTGATGTAGGCAGGGACATAGCCATGATGTAAGTTTGGAGGGTCAGAAATATTTTGAAATGAGAGGATAACAACAAAAAAAAAAACAATTCGTAATTTCTTTTCATTTTAAGCGATCAGAAATCTTGGCCACGCCCCTGAATGTGGGGCAGATGTATTAGCGTGATGTGGTTTATGTTTGATAACAGTGTTCATGCCATACTCTTCTGATGTGACTTGCTTCTGAGGAGTGTGTAGCGTGGTGAAAGACCAGAGGCCATCACATTAGTCCATGACGTTGCATTCAGGCCCATTGAAACTAGCCCTTTCTTAACATTTTCAATTTCATATGTTAAAACACCAAAAATGTTTTTCAAATTCTAAAGGTGTTTCTATACTGACAGAGAAAAAGAAAATTAAAAGCTGGGAACCAACCTTGACTAGCAATTAATCAGGGTCAAATTTAGTGATTGCGAATTATTTTACAACCGTTTCCTTTGTATTCATATCTACAATTGAGTCCAGGAATCTTTGAAAAGTGAAACGCTCGGAATGCAAAGACGAGAGCCAAAAGGAAAAAAGCAGCGCAACTCTTCTTTTGTTCTCGACCACAATGGATCCACACGAGAGGAGCTACTGAGGACTGAGAGCAGGAAGGGTCCATTAAAGGAGCTCTCCAGAGGGTCATTATAACCGTTTCCACAGCTTCACTGCTCATTTTAATGGATGTCAAAGGCAATGGCAATGATACTCCATGGTAAGTAGTACAGAGATACCTGCATCTGCACAGTAGGTATGTTCCTGTTCTGTAACATTTAATTAGTATTGGGTAATATTGGGCTGGTTGCCGTTTATATGACTGGTAATTATTAACGGTTTTAAAAGAAAACTATTACAGGTATGGTGGATATGTAAAGGTACATTTGGGTTTGTTTTGTTAGTAAAGGAAAGACATTTTGTTCACGACTACAGACATGGTAAGTGAAAATAATAATATGTTGACTGAAGGCAAAACTCTTATTGTTAAACACAAAACTAGCTCCAAGGAAGAGACTTGCCAGTTCCTACATTTAACTACTATTTGGAGGCTATGTGGTTGAGAATAGGGTCATAGGTGTCTGTTGAAGGACATTATGTGAAAAATCGACTTAAGTACTGTGCAAAGTATTTGTACTTAGTTACTTCCCATCTCTGAATGTAACTACTGTGTAAATAATAGGCCACTTTATAACAGCAAGAAGAAATCTTTCCACGCTAGAGTCGACTGCAGTTTCAAATAGAATACGATTAATAAACATATCAGTTGTTTCTTTTGTTGTTTACCTAACATTTGATAAATCTATCAAATCTATCGTATAAAAAGTACGATGAAAGTATTTTCAGTTCAGAAGTTGGGGCTCACAACTGTGACACTTCACTAATAACATTTGAGATATATTCCAGACTTCGCCTGCGGGTCCCCTGTTAATTGAGACCTTCAGATGCTAATTCAGAAAATCTCACTGTGCACACTGTTCCTGAGAGAGTGATCCCATGCATGTACCTGACAGACAAGGCGATATTCCAAGGACGTTAGCACCAGACGTGATGAGTCACGCAGTTAAAATGAATCGTTTTTCCTCCAAAACTATATAATGATGTAACCGTTGCTGTGGGATTACATACACTTTCAAGGGACACTCAATACAAATATTGTGTTTTTCTGTTGCAATCCAGAGTTGAAGTCAGAAACCAATGTATGTACCATAATGTAGGCTGAAGAAAGGAAAAATTGACAAACTGATGTCAGCCCGGTATTGATTCTTTACCATTTAGAATGTTCCAGTATGCCATATGGGACATTTTATCAACACTTTTTTTCATTTATGAATGCTGAAAAGTTGCACTTAAACCCACAAAGAAATAATATTGATCAAGCCACCAAATACAGATTAAAACTAAAGTAATAAAACTGTCTTGAAAATGTAATACGTAGAAAGTACAGATTTTTAAGTCAAACATTTTAGGAGTGAAAGTTAAAAAGTTGCCTGAAAAATAGTGCTGACACCAGACATGAGATTCCTGCACAAGTACGAAAACAAATGATTTGTACTTACTAGTTGTGAACACGTGTACTGTGTACAACAGCTACAGTGGGATAACTACATACTAACAGTGACACTATAACAGCAGTGTGACAACAGTACATAGATGGCAAAATGCACTCCTTCTTCTCTCACTGATAACAGAAAAAATCCACGTCAGTAAGGAAATGAAGTATTCCGTCATTACAACTTCCTCCTTGATTTCTCTTTTGACAGCAGTCAATGAAAATGAAACTGACCCAAAAATCACGCCGTCTCAATTATGAAACCAAAAATGCTGATGATTGTATCCCCTCCTGCCCGCTAATATTTTATTCATCACATACAGTACATATGTCTCTAGACAATATATAATATAAATGCCTAAAGGGGGTAAACAGAAAAACACACATGGATAGAAGTCAAATATCAGAGACATCTCACAGAATATTCAGCAGAAACGCATGAATACCAAAGTTCTGAACGTTGTGTTGTGACTTCTCATCTGAGACACGTCCGATGTTTGGTTTTCACTAACTAAAGCCACAAGGATTGGTGTACGAATATCTTAAAAATGTTAAGTGACTACTTCGTCAAGCCCATCGATAATAGTAATAATTCTTAGACACATTATTCTGTTGACCACATGTTTTTGGTCAATTAGCCGTCATTGATTTTGGAGTTATTTGTGTCCGTCGACGTTGGGAAACGGTTGGCTTGAGTTTGTAGCCTAATCAAACCATTAAACCATATCTTCCAAGTCCTGTTTATTCTCATTTAGGAGTCATGGCCGTTATCTCAGTCTTGCCAAACATTAAACTGCAGTAAATGTGTCAGAGAAACTATTTTTCTCACGGAATCTTCTTGACACAAAGTTCGTGGATTGGCCCTGTGAAACAAAATACTTTTATGTTATTATATTTCTTGTCAAACTAACAACATAAATAGACAACACAAATCTTCACTAGCATACTATTTTCCTCCTTTTCAATTAAGACAAGGCTACAACTGAAATGTGAATGCGTGTACAGCCTTTTAAGTATTTTATTAAATGTAGGCTATAACCTTCATCCACAACGACAAGGGGTCGTCTGTTTTTGTTCTCCGTCAATGTTTTATGTCTCATCTCAACCGTGTTGCCACAAGCTGCCATAGTCACAGACCAGTGATTAGAAAGTGTCACATTAGCTCGTATGTGGGCATAGGCCAGTCCATTAGCCTAGCTGACGAGACAGTTAGCATTATCCGTATCAGAGGTCAACACATTACTGTGTTGATGGTGCGGAGCTACCTGCTAATCACTGATGGGGTCAGTGGCAACATAGCAGGTCCCACTTTTACAATTTTCCAAACTGTGACCCGTGTCATGATGCAGCTAGCGGCTATCAAATGTCATCGTTGTCGTGCCTGTCAAATGCTGACAGGGCTGCGTACAACATACCCGAGGTTCAGACCTTGGTGCGAGAGAAAACCCCCCCAACACAATCACGTACTCAAATATATTCCCCTTCTTTACATTTAAGATTGTCCCAACGATAATGATTTATGTGTATGGTTGAACCTCTCTAAACACTGAACTCTGCTTATGGGCCTGAACACACAATCATTGCTGTCATTTTCAAACATAACAGCACCAGCTGCAAGTTATGGGTTCAAAACTCATTTCATCGATTCTCTTTTGACCGCCGAGGCTTCCATACACATACTGTATTCTGAAACTGCTCATATTAAATAATGCGCGAGGTTTATATTCCTCCCCAACAAAGATGGTTGTGGTCTGTGAAAGGGGCCGTAGAACAGAGCAGAGAGGGTTGTAGCAGCAGGAATCCCATCTGCCCTTTCCAGGTGTCGGCCGATACAGCGCGGTCAAACCAAGCCTCGCTGTACAACACACGGGAGAACGCGATGCCTCCTGCGACTGGCTGCGAGGCGTTCCACATGGGGCCTGGACGAGTTTCCGAAATTCAAAGAGAGGGAGGACCGCCACGAAGAGGTAGGAAGAGGCGAGAGGAGATAAAAGGAAAGAGAGTGGAGAGAAGGATAGTATCCTGAAGGACGAGGGTGGGGAGAGAAGCAGAACACAAACAGATGGAGGATGGGGAAAATGTAGTACATACAAAAGCAGAATGGAGAGGATGTAGATAATGGGAGGAGACGTGAGGACAAGAAAAAGGGCGAGGGCAAAAATGAGCAGGATGGGGGAAGAGGAATCAGCAAGAGAGAGAGAGAGACAGAGAGAGAGAGAGAGAGAGAGAGAGACAGAGAGAGAGAGAGAGAGAGAGAGACAGAGAGAGAGAGAGAGAGAGTGATAGAGAGAGAAAGCTCTTTGCGGAAGAGAACAACTGATCACAAAAATACTTTTTATTTTTAGGATGTCTCAGACATCATCTACAGGTCCACTATAAGGATAAGGGCCCTTAGCAAGAGAGAGTGCAGGCTGAGAGCATAGCCTCTATCTGCTCAGGTGCACAGGCTGAGAGCACAGCCTCCATAAGTCCCCAGATGCACATGCTGAGAGCACAGCCTCCATAAGTCCCCAGATGCACATGCTGAGAGCACAGCCTCCATAAGTCCCCAAGTGCACAGGCTGAGAGCACAGCCTCCGTATCTCCACAGATACACAGGCTGAGAGCACAGGTGACTTTCACTGCGCAAACCACAGGCTCTCAAATTCTCTCATCTGGGGAGGTACACATGCTGTGCTCTCAGACTGTGCACCTGGGCAGATACGGAGGCTGTGCTCTCAGACTGTGCACCTGGGCAGATACACAGTCTAAGAGCCTGTGGTTTGCACAGGGGAAGTCACCTGTTGGTTATAATAATGTATCATTTAACTGAATTAAATGTCTTTATATGACAAAGGAAGTGCTATCGTGTTTTTTTTTACTGTTTACATTTGTGTTTGTTTAATGGAGAGTTGTGTTGGCTACAAGGAGTTTTCAAGCTAACTGCAATTCTGGGGAAGTCACATGTTGATTTGGTGGTGCTCCTAGCATCAACATGTTCCTGGGCTTCAAGGTAAACAAATCACTGAGACAACAACAAGGGCTCATTTGAACGGATAAAAATGCAAGGATGAATCTAAAGCCAGTGCAGATTCAGGACTGTAGCTCGTTTCAGGGCTCATCGAGTAACGTTGATGTTTCCACAAACCAGACTGAGGAGATTCAGCTACACCACATGACAACAGAAGCTGCAAGCTGACAGAAAGCTTCCATGTTAAAAACCAGCTTTTATGTCCTGAGGATTGTGCTTGTGGTTATCTTAAAGCAGATAGCTGATGCGTGAACAGTTCTTTTCTCGAGAGTGCAGGATATAATGACTGTGTGCCAGCTATACATACACAGTTCACCCCTGATAGACAGCACCTCCACACCACTGTGTCTCCACAGGAAACAGTCCATCTAAATCAAAACCACATTAAGATGCAGGACTTTCCCTGTTCTGACAGTCTATTCATGAAGATCGATTCCAATAACAAAGTTCAGTAAGCCTGCTAGATTGTCCTGAGTACATGGGGCCTATCCTCAACCCAACCTTTACTTGTACCCTTTGGCCGAGAAGCCGTGAAGATTACGCCAACTGTTTATATAACTGGTCCTACATTCCCAGGAGGACGATCGATCGCTGAGTTTGGTTCCGGCTGTCCTGTGATTTCCTTGCTCCCAAGGCGACCAGCCATCTGGAAAATTGTCATTGGCCTTTCATGTATTGATGAGTGTTATATATCTTTAGGACTACTATAATGGAATCTAAAATCAGCTCTCGCTTGGTCAAAATGACATCGAGACCTTACCGGATCTCGATGTGTTTTAGTTTGAGATTTTTGGCAAAATCTTTGTCCAGATTTGCCACCAGAACAACAGCACAGCTGGTCTCTGCAATCATGTATGCGTTTGTACAGTCCACTGTGCTCTAGTGTCACGCGCCAATACACACATCCACGACAATACACACATTGTTTGACAAGGGCGTTGAGTTTGGCCATCGGTTTGTTCATGTTCATGTTTGTGAACTTCTGGGAGAGAGGAGAGAGGAAGGGGGTTTGTGGACAGAAAGGGGGAAGAGTGGTGTCTGTGGAGGAAATGGAGCGGGGATTCACGCCGGAGAATTGTTTGACACTTTCATTTGCTTCACAAAATAACAGTGTAGATTTGGGGTGGATGTTGAAACAAGGAAAAGGATATTGAGATCATTCTCAAGGTGTTAGCAATATTGTCTTTAATATCGCTGGCGCTTGAGCCATCACTCTGCTTCGTTTTAGGTTAACTCTCCTGTCTCCATGCACATGAAATAACAGTCTACCTGAATTGCCTGTATTCCCAGGATGTACACCTGCAAGTATTGTGCATCCTATGCACATACACACTGTAGAGTGAATCTGAATAGAGTCGATTGTTAGGGGGAATAAAACGCAAAAAAAAATCAAATCAAGGTAGTAATTAGAAAGTAATTAAGCCTGATTATTCATCCAATTAATTATCTGCGTTTGCTGTAATTTAAGTCTCTCTAAAACTTTTCGTTTTGTTCCATGAGGGCTAAAAGTGAAAACAATGACATTATGGGTTTGAAATGGGGTTGGATTACGAATCTGGAAAGTAATTTGCCGTCTCTACCATGTCTAATAATAATATCTAGGGCACAACATCTTAGAAGCAATCAAAAACAGACTAAACTTTCTGCCAAACACTGAAATATGTAAAGGCTCTGTTGTGTGACAAGCTTATAAAGCAAAAAAGCACCAACGTACAGGAAGCAGCAAATAACAGACACCTTTTTGTTGACTTTCAGAAACAACTCGTAAGTTTCTTTGACTTTACATAAAATGTCTTAAATCAAACTGGCCCCAAGACGGGAGCAACACATTTACTGCAGAACTGTAAATAAATCGGAAGTTTATCTTAGTATATATGGACATTTTAAAAATAATCACACTGAAAGACTGATTCCCCTACACAGCAAATGGAATTAAAAGCATCGATTCATAATGTGAAGATGCAAACCAACCAGTGTGAGTGCAAATTAATTTGCTCGCTATTAGAAATTCCTCCATCGTTAAACCACTGGAGCAACTTCATTCATTAAGAGGCGCATATTATTCATTTTAGGCTAATCTAATCTATCAGGCACTCTTACCCTGAAAAAAATAGCTGTTTATTTAGATATACCATGCCTTTCACTACCCTCCTCAGTCCTGTGTCTTAGTAATGCTGATGCTGTCTGACTCAAACATCAAACCAACATTTCTGATTTACAAAGATTCTTTAATCAATCCAGTTTTTTTCCTAGCCATACTAGCCATACATCAAATGATACTTTGGCACACGTGATGTACATATGACATTCATTTTTGTTTGGTTTTTTATATTATATATTAAATCAACACATGACTGATCTATCACAGGGATGCAAGCGGTTCCACTTACGAAACGGAGCTGTTCATCTGATCTAGCATTTTAGTTTCTTATGCACCTTACTCTCAAGGTCAGATTGGCGATAATAATATTCCATAAAGTCAGCAGAGCTGTGCAAAGTTCTGAGAGATAACAGTAGCCTACCTATGTCATGGGCCACCAATCACAACCACTGACAGGACACTGACACAAACTATAATAGCACACCTCCAAACAGAGAAGGCCAGGGCTCTATATTAATCACACTAATGCCAAGAAAGGATTTCAGGCCATTTCTTCCATTGGTTTTAGCTTGATTAAAAAGAGAGGTCTATAACAATGCTTTATGGACAGAATGACTGGAAGGCCGATGGGGAGAGCCAAAGGAAGAATGCTTTCCTTGCTCTCGCTTTCTCCATTCATCTTTCTTCCATGACCCCTGTTGCTCCTTGAGGCTTTTTACAGCAGAGCAGCAATTAGGGGAAGGACAGATTCCTACTTCCAGGTCATTTTCTGGCCTGAGGGGCTTCAGTGGGAGAAGGAGAGTTATGAAAAGTTTTCAGAAACAGGAAGTGGGTCGGTTGACCTTTAACCCTTCTCACTTGGTTGTGGTGGCGGTGGTGGTGGTGGAGTGGGACTTCAGATGCCATTATCGGCCAAAGAAAACGATTTTGGTGGTCGTAGTTCTCGACTAACACATCAATACACGAGTTACTGTGTTATTCATTTAGGTTTGGCGGTAACCTACTCTTTGCACTGGTCTTGTCTGCTTGTGCAACAAAGTGTGCACACTGACCTCCACTAAGAGCTTCATGCTCACCGCTGCTTCGTGATGCAGTTAATTAGTGGTTTACAAAGACGATGTTACTGTGTGCATGAGCAAACTCCACCATCTGCTCTCTCTATGAGGATTATGTGTCTATGTACTGTAGCGCCAGACCCATCCATGCCCTTGTCTCTTTAATGCTGCGATGCTATGGGTCGCTCTTTCAACTTGAACTGGTCTGGAAGGACAAAGACTGTATTCTGAAGGCCTCAGGGTCACAGGAGTCTCAGTGAATCTACAGTCGCATAAAGGGAACATGAACAGGAGATGTGTCTGACTGGGAGTTGAGGAGAACCGTGAACAATATCACTTTCAGAAGTCCTCCTTGAGAGAATATTTATGTTCCCTTCAACCTCAAGAACAATTTAAAGTCATAAATCAAGAAAACTAATTTCTTCTTTGTTTTTAATTGAGGTACAACTCCTTGAAACTAATTTATTTTGTAACCCAAGGGACTGTAAATAGGTTAAAGGTATAAATGTACCATTTGCATGTTATTTGGCTAAAGGTGACTGAATGAGTTAGGAAATTAGCCATCAAATTTTACACTGAGGCTTTTACACTGAAACAATTATTCAGCCATGATTTTAAAGGTGAGAAAACAACACATGAAGGATATTTATTGAAACCAAAACAAGATGTTTGAACAAGCCAGGAAAGCATCTTCAAAGATAAACCATGTAGGAACATGGATTCCCCCCCCCTCCCCCCTGCTACCGTGGTGACCATTGTAGGAACTGCAGGGACACAAGTACCCAAATGACCGAGAACAAGTATTCAACTGCTTCCATAGCTCAACTGTAAGTGACATCATGTGTGGGGTTATTGAATACGATATTGATTGCGTAACAAAACGTTTTTTATTATTGTCTGGGGATTAGAAAGGCTTCAAATGTACCATACTGTACAAACAACAAGTCTTCAACTGCTTCCTCTAGCTCAACTGTAAAGTGCATATGTTGTGGGGTTAATTGATACGTTTGAATTGCGTCAAAAAACGTTTTTTTTATTATTGTTGGGGATTAGTAAGGCTTCAAATAGTACCATACTGTAAGTGGAGCCAGGACAACTACAATGAGCTGGACTGTCATCGTTTCTACGCCCCTCCCACTCTTCCCCTCCTCCCTCTCCCTTCCTCTGATGTTCCTGTATTGTCTCCTGTGTGACTAGGCAAGTGGAGCTGTCACTTGTGGTAAAGCTTGCCGATAGCAGCGCTCAGAGAAGGCACGGCGCTCTGGAGCGCATCGTTAAACTATGCAGCTGTCGTTCTCAGAGAGAGTGAGAGACGCAGAGAGACAGAGAGAGCGAGAGAGAGAGAGCGAGAGAGAGAGAGAGAGAGAGAGAGAGAGAGAGAGAGAAAGGGAGAGATGGAACGAGAAACGAGTGTGTCAAGGAGGGATGAGAGGAGAGAGAGGGGGGTCTTAATCGACCTGCCCAGAGGGACTCATACATCTCCGGTCACAAATCCTCCCAGAGGTTTATTTCACTCACCAGCCAGCAAGTAAAATGGTTTATAACAGCCAACCAACAGAGAGGGAAGTCAGAGTTTACGGCTGCACACAATAAATAAGCCGCATCGATCCAAAGGATGGAGGTTTGAGAGCTGTGTCGCTGGCTATAAGGTTGTCACCATGTTTGTGAGCTATGCTAGCCTCCTGGCTGACTGGATAGAGAAACCAGTGGAGAGGAACCGTTAAGGATTAGGGGAGAGACGTTTTGGATCTCTATACAACCATTGATTAAGAATGGGTTTGAAAGGATATAGGGGTTCAAAGATGGATACACTCAGTGGATCATATTTCACGTGGAGGTCGCTGACGTGTGTTGAGCTATACTATTGGGCTAGTGAAAAGACAACGTTGTAAAACATCTGGGCTCATACAGAGGATCATTACAATGTTCAGTTGCAAGTATTGACTGAAACTCCTGGTCAACGCTGGATTGAGAAAAGGGAACATGAGTTAAGAGACCATAGACTCAACTGACGACTTTAGAAACTTTAGTACAGCACTGTGCTTTGACTGTATGTAAACAAGCAAGTTCAACGCCCGGGCGCCCGTCGCAGAATAAACAAGGAGAGCGAAGGCATAGTCCCAGATGACAAATGAAGGAAGCACATTTCTCATTCACTGTCAGTTCAGGGCCAACAGCGCTTACGGCTGAGTCATGGCGCGACAGATCGACTCACCGTTTACTCGCTCGACTAGTGGGCGAAAAAAGGTGTGTCAAGAGCTGAAGGCCGCGAAACTAAATTAATATTCATTTTGCAAACGCTCGCCCTCCGTGACAGAGAAAAATATCTAAAGCAATTAACCTTCTCTGCCAGCACTGACGTGTGGATAACTCAACGAGTTAGTACACTGTTTTTAATTACTCTCCAAAGTCACAGAGTGCGCGAAGATTAAAAGTTCTTTCTAGGTGAACTGACACACTGATGGGGCGAGGATTCTTAATTCAGAAGTAGGCAGTGGTGATTACCATAGAACAGGAGACATATCAAGGAAAGCTCCACACTAATACAGACAACAACGTACTGTTTTCTCAAAACTATTTTTTAAAACTCTAGAGAGCTGGGTCTATCAAAGTGCAACAAATACAAGGAAACGATCCTTCAATGAATAATCTGATACGTCAATTTAAGAACAATGTCGGTAAATACTCACACTTCATTAGACCTGTTTTATGATGGCGTGACCGGATACTTCTTAATCTATTGAGGCTGCTGTTCAGCGCTGAAGAAGTTATAAATTTTAGAGCCCAGAGGCCGATATGATAATATTATGATACTTACATTAGGACGACAGTTGAAGTCGATAGATTAAAAAATCCAGAGGCAATACTTTTTTCTAGCCATGCAGCAGTTTGTTGTATTCAAAATTTAAAATATTGCTTAGTCGGACATGATCTGCCAGTCGAAATGAGTGTCCTCATAAATAGTTAAACTCTTATTCTCTGTATAAAAACAGTGAGATTGTTTTGAGCGAGAGGGCAGCAGGTTTAGGATTCATTGAAAGAGTCTCTTTATGAGCGATTTGGATCATTTTACATATTGCGTAAGGGAACATTTCTCATGAATTAAAGGAAATTTACAATACACACGCAGTACAATCGCAAATACTGTGGAAGCATGTCGCAAGACTACCAATACATCACAAAGTGAATAATTTTGCTATGAAACAGCATAATGGCCTGTTATAGTTCATTGCCACCTTCTGGTTAAAAACAAGACCTACTAATTTACTAAGTTGTCAAAGAAAGTGACAGAAGTATCACTTCCCCAACAAACAAACAAAAACAAGTAGTAATAATTAAGATTAATGTGGCGAAAGCCGGTCCATTCCGATTCAACTTTGGTCAAACACACAACATGTTTGACGTTAAATTATCATTCCGAATTTTTTTTTCTTCCTAAGTTTTGCTTATAGGATAGGTCATCCTTTGCATCGGAACCTTTCCTTCGAGGGGCATTTGCATGTTGTAAATTATTATATTTGTTTATTACATTTATTATCCTTTCTGAAAATCTGGTGACAACCTGATTAGTCAAGTCTTAGTGAAAAGTTAAAGACCATTCTCAATAGTATACAGTTTAGACAGGTCTTTGGGGGGGGGAAAACCCAAGGTGATATCAATTACCTGATCTAGTTCTTAAATCCCAACTTTTCTTTGATACTTACATTGGTACCTACTCGTGGCAAAGTCTTTAACCTTGATTTCTGATGGCTGACATTGAATTTTGCATGATTGGAGGCATTTGTTTATGACACTGAGAGTGGATTTGGTTGAGCGACGCGACTAGAGGGAAAGGAGCTAGCCCATAACAGGAGGGTAACAGCCAACGGACACAGACTTTCTCTCCAGACACCAAGCCAGCATGCAACCACTGAAGATCTACCGCTCTGCCAGTCTCCTCGTCCTCCTCCTCTGTGGTGTAATATCAACGTCTGCACTGGTCAGACAGATGTTTCAGATCGACATCACCATGAACTGTACTGATGCTGAGAGCTACTGTAGAGAGCACTTTGACAGCATGGCTTACGTTGACGAAATTAAGGGTGATGGTTGGGGTTTGGTTAGGCCAAACAAAATGGTGAATTACTGGAAAATGTGTCATTCTGGATTGTTCTCTGGGAACTGTACGACCTTACTAGATGAATCTGTGTCGTGTGAAAATCATATGACCGTCTACTGCAATAAAAACATGCGCGATATCATCCTGGTCGATTCTCCGATGAAGTTTGACGATGCCGTCGCTTATTGCAGGATGCACCACACCGACATCCTTAGCATTCGCTCCTTAGTCGAACAAACTGTTGCCTGGTTCAAGGTTCGTACGCCCGCCAGAGGGAGGAGAGTGTGGATCGGACTGCGTTTCGTAGGGGGACGGTGGATGTGGCTGAACGGGGATCCTCTTCAATACGTGAAATGGAAGGACCCAGAGCAGTCCACGTGTCCTGTCGTAGAAAACAGCTGCGGGGCCCTTATGGAGGCCGAGGGCTGGGACTCACTCGTCTGTGACTTGGAGAAGAGTTTTTTTTGTTACAACGAGTGACACGTGAAATGTTTGACAGCCTATTTTCAGCATAGACAAGCCTACACATAAACAATTGACTATATATATACTATATAGTGAGAGAGAATTTATATGTTTAGTAGGGGAGATTTCTAGCGTAGACTATTGCCTAGATCTGTGAACCTTTTCTGACGCCCATCAATGATTTGGCTGTAACCTATCATTGATGTTCATCTTACAATAACTAAGCACCTTTGACTATTAATGTAGCCTAAATCGTTTCTGCATCAACTGCTGACTTAATTTACTCTGGGTGACTGGTCGACGCTTCCGTTTATTTCACGATCATAATTCTTTCTGTGAGCATAACCTGACAAGCCCCCTCCATGCACAAACATCCTCCATTGACTTTTTCACCGGACAACAGCATCTAGGTTACAGCATTGTACGTGTTTTGATTCCAGCTGGCTGAGTTTAAGACACGGCAAAAGAGCCGTACATCATTTTCTCCTCACGCTGCGTTCTGCCCCTCTGTAACCAGTGGGGCACAATGACAACGACTAATGGATGAAAACCCATTTCACGGCGTCGCTGTTGCGCGCCCTGTCCCCGCTTCCCGCTGTCCCTGCTCCCTGCTGTCCCCGCTTCTTGGTCTCAGACCGTGGGGGAGGTCGTCTGCGCACATGCACACACTCAATCTGACACGCAGCACATCCAATTTTGAAGGCGTAATTATGAGACGGTTAAAGATGCATGGGGCGTGGTGTAATTGAATCAAGACCATGAACAAGCCGTCTTTCCTGCAATGGGATGAGCTGTGCTCGGGGGGCAATAAGTGATGACTTGAGGTGTACGTTGATGATTAAACGATGTTATTTTATTTCAGATACAGTAGCTGGGGCGATGTGGTATGTGTCGTTGTTCTGATGCTTTGTCCATGTATCTGTGTATTCTGATCTAACACATGCTAAGTTTATTAAAGAACCCATCGCATTTAGTTAAAACACTTTTGCTTCCCCATTCACAGCTGGATGTGCACAAATTGCCCCTATGGTATAATAAAAATGACCTTGATCTTGTTTCAAGTAATGTTTAAGTTGCATTATTATTATACTCTCATATTATCAATGTATTTAAGATCGCATAAACAACAACTTAAGGTTGAGGAGTTTCTGATAACTATAACCATAAACCAGTGGCTCTTTAGCGGCACTATAGCATCCTTTGCCCAGTCCGTTGGTCTTTCCCATTTATCACAAAGACATCAACTGAGAACGTTTTGTTGATCGACGTCTGTTCTCTGACGTCGGGAGGGTTCCGTTTACGTCACGTTGCCGCGTGGACGAAACTCAAGTTGCTTTGATTCACTTAGTCACCGCCTCGCTTGAGAGAATACAGGTTTGATCCGTTCTCCATTACACTACTAGGCATCAGGCAAATGATAGTGAGTCGTTCAAGAGACAGAGAGTCTAACGGAACCTGTAGGTTAAGGTCGTTGAATCTGAACATTGAAGGCTAGCTTGTTTTATAGCGTGACTAAATCACTCAATGATAATCACCCGCCTGCCAATCACCCCAGAACTTGTTCCCCAGGATGCTTTCTAGACTGTCTTTAACGGAGTGTCCTGTAAATGCGGCTTTTGTCTACTTGAACGTTAGCCATACACACCCAAACTGCATAAATATTAAAAAATCTTAACACTTGCAACGTGAGAACTGAACATGCATCCTGCCGATTCACAGAAAACAAATGGGTATAATTACGTGGAATGGTTTGTGAAGTGCCCCCTGCCTTCCCTTTGAGTGGAACCGGGCCGGGCGGCTGCTAGAATCAATACCTTGCAATCATTTCAAGCACGGCTCTGAGGAGAGTCCCTGTCCCTGTCGATGGATATAGGGGTTGGAACAGCACCTGAGAAAACCTAACCAAGTAGAAGCGATTGGTTATGACTTAGAGACAAAGTGGGGCAACAGAATACCTTTCGGAGGGGCCAAACACGATGGAATTAGCGTGAGGCCCCCTTACTTGTATATCTACACTGGATGACTCGTCGTGCTACGCTTTGAGCGTCAGTTTAGAATAGTCGCCGCACGGACGACCTAAACCAAAAAACATCAAAATGCAAAGCAGGCGAATATGTCGCCTAGATTTCAAGCGTTTATATCCTCATGGACAGATCAGGTCGATATCGATTAAGACGTGAGTGGTGTCTCTGCATTACCGGTCGTTCAAAATATGAGGAAATCTGCCCATTTGAATTTTGACAGCGTAACAAATCCCTGACGGGAGAGTAGAAATCTATCATAGTTTGGGATTGTAAATTAAACCATATCCACATGCCTTTCAGTCTATCCTTTCTGTCTTGGTTGCTGTTATGGGGGTAATTCATCAGTGCTGAAACTTCTGTTTTGCAAC
Organism: Plecoglossus altivelis; assembly: GCA_036571765.1. Classification (NCBI taxonomy): domain Eukaryota; kingdom Metazoa; phylum Chordata; class Actinopteri; order Osmeriformes; family Plecoglossidae; genus Plecoglossus; species Plecoglossus altivelis. Next base: position 1,925,844 of record BROE01000022.1, read on the forward strand.
AGAACAGCTATGTTTTGTGCATATTGATAGCGCACAACAAAGCTGAGGAAGACGTGCGGGATATTTTGACGAATGTTTCTCTTCAAATGCATTTTCGATTAAATAGCACATCTTCAAGTTGCAGTTTGCGGCGAACAAAGGACTTTCCCCGTCTATTGGTTATAGAACTGTAAGTCCTTCATACACAAAACTACCTCAGTTGACGGGGGAAACTTTGGAACAGATTTATGAACTCTTTGGTTTCAAGCACAACCATTTCATTTGATGAAAGTCCAAACTATTTTATTGACGAAAGGTGTGATGCTGGTGCTAAAATCTAAACAAATTCTTCCACACAAAAAAACAAGGTTCTTAGATGGACTGTAACCACCTGTAAGTTCTTTCCAGACCACACACTATAGAGTACGATGAGGCAATGCTGACGGACAAACAAACACACACCCGTCTGGTATGTTCTGTAGAAAATGTCAATGAACACATGTTGAAGGGCGCTTCCTATAAACAGAAAGTGTGTGTGTGTGTGTAAAATCAATCACTTGGATTGTTATAACATTTACAAAACAAGTGTAACACGTGTCTTGTGCAGACCTTGCTGCGTAAACAGGGGAGGAGACAGACGCTTCAAATATAATCACTGACTGAGAAAGGACTACAGCGTAACAGAACCTGTTGTGTAGCCTCCACACTCAGATACACCTACGCACATGCACACGCGCACACGCACACATATACACACGCACACACACTTAGACAAACACACAGGTTTGTTGTACTATTAAGTTCCAATTCAAATTCAGTCCCAAAATGTGTTATTCCCTGTTCCTAACTGTTAAGGAAATCCTATACCCAAGCCAAGTCCCTTGATATTGAGGGGGCCTAAAAATGTCCCCACTAGGTTTTTCTTGGTTTACTATCCCCTCAAGGGTGGTTAAACAAGGCCACACACACTCACTCACTCACTCACTCTAACCAATGTCACCACCATTAACCATATAGAAACTCAGAAGGCGCATGTGTGTGTGTGTGTGTGTGTGTGTGCTTCTTCAACAACACAACCCCCACTCCTGTTAGAGAGTGCTGGTCGATGGACAACGTACCTAGAAACAGGATGGTCTGCTTTCGTGCCGTCTTGGCCCTGGTGCTGTCCTGCTTGGACAAACCCTCCTCTCCGTTGCCTCCTGATGTCTCCATCGATCTCCTAAGCACCAAGATCATAGCTCTGCACATGACCCCGACTCCCATCAGGATCAACACGTACACCAGGAACGCGGCGAAGATGCTACCCCTGTACATCACCCACTGCTCCCTCAGGTTGGTGCAGAACGTCAGGTTCTGGACCGGCATGTTGGCCTGACTGGGGATGTGTCCCTCCGTCCCCGTGGCGATCAGTAGCGGCAGGGCGACGATCACGGAAGTGGCCCAGGCGAAGATGATGAGGTAGCGGGTCCTTCGATCAGTCAGGGCCTTGAAGCGGAAGGGGTGGCACACGGCCACGTAGCGTTCGAAGCTCATCGTGGCCACGTTCAAGATGGTGGCATAGCTGCAGGCCTCAAACAGGAAGTTGTAGATTTTGCAGGAAATGTCTCCCGAGGCAGAGGTGAAGGGGAACCAGATGGCGCTGTACAGCTCCACAGGCATGCCGATGATGAGGACCAGCAGGTCGGAACAGGCCAGGCTCACCATGTGATCCGTCACGTTCTTCTGCAGGTAGCCGTTTCTCAGCAGCACCTGGGTCACCCAGATGGTGACTCCATTTCCCACAATGCCTGTCACCAGGATGAAGCTGTACAGGATAGTGAGAAAGACTTTGACGGGATAGTTGGGCTCAAGTTCTCTCCAGTCTTTCTTGTCCGCAATCCCGGTGTCCACATCCATAGTGAGGAGATTGCGGTGTCTGAAAGTGGTGTTTGAATTGATTTTCCCCTGCCTTATCAGCTCAGGCGGGCGCAGACCTCGTTATTGAGCCAACATAAATTCCAAAGATCACAGAAGAGGCGTTTTTGTGATCAAATTACAACTTTCGGTAGTTCACTCTACTCAAAATCCTGACCTTAGGCAGATTCTCAGACAGCGCAAGCCAGTAGTTGAGAGCACTGAGACGACCTTCCACACACGTGGGCAACACAGATAACCCACATCGAAAAGAAGATTAGCATCCAGTTTGCTGTGAAAGAACATCGATTCTTGATTTCAGCCTCCTCTCACCGACATCTTGGTGTGGAGGGCTGTAGGGTAGGGCCGTCCGTTCCTTTGGTGAGTTTGGGGTTTAAGGTAAACTCACATTCACTGTGTGTCTGAGCCATGCGTCATGGTACCGACAGACCGCCCTGGTTTCCTCCTCCCATTAACAAGGATAGGCCAGTTAAACATTAATCTTCAGAGCTAAGAGAGAGGAGGGAGAGAGAGAGAGGGGAGGGAGGGAGGGAGGGAGAGAAAGAGGGGAGGGAGAGAGAGGAGAGAAGGAGGGAGAGAGAGAGGAGGGAGAGAGAGGAGAGAGAGAGGAGGGAGAGAGAGAGCGAGAAAGAGAGAGAGGAGGGAGAGAGCGAGAAAGAGAGAAAGAGAGAGAGGGAGAGAGAGGAGAGAGGGAGAGAAAGAAAGGGGAAGCTGGAGGAGAGATGGTGAGAAAGAGAAAGAAGAGATGATGGGAAAAGACACAGAGAGAGATAGAGAGTAAGAACCAGTTTTGTCTGGTATCACGTTAGTTCATGTGGACGCATATCTTAGCAGAGCTTTATCAACAATCAGAGTGATAAGACTTTCTGGGTCGAAATTCTTGGAGCGGTTACTCAACTCATTAACTAGTAGAAAAGTTTTACTCAAAAGCAAAACCAAACATTCTATGGTTCTATGGAACAGATTTAAGTATCAATTTCCTTGTTTAGTCATTAAAATACAACTAACAATGACTCAACACATTGATCTGAACTAATGGTTCTACTTATCGGTCACCAGCATCAAGTACATTTACATATTTATTAGAAGCTAGGAAAGTCCAGCACTCATATCTAATCAAATGTATTTAAAAACAGGAAACTAACTTAAAACCGTGATGTCAAATGGAATAAAAACAAGATAAAGCTGAACTGAGCTAAAGGGGGAAGGAAGTTAAAGAGTTCAAATGAAGAAGTTACTTTGAAATGTTTCTGAAATGTAAGCAGACGTTTCAGATAAGGCTGTATCGCCAAGTTCGTATCCTTTAACGTTAACAATGATCTCAGCCAAGAAGGAAATTAATTCCGTCACATTAATGAAAGGTGCTGAACATTTGCACTTTGCACAGAATACAAAATCTGACGAATAACACAATTTATATCGCATCTGATTTCACATTAATTAAGATCATTAACGTTTAAATATGTACATTGAGAAAATAACTGTCAATGTTCTGAGCTGTGATTACACTACTGATTGGTGGAAACGCATGCTGGCGGTCTGGCGTCTCTGTAATTGATAATTTACGAAGAAGCAAAGAGTCCAGGTGTCCCCTCTCAAGGGGATGTTAGTTACATCAATTTTGTTTGTTCATCCAATTTATTCTAGACCTCTTTACGTCGTTTCGTTATCAAGCTCTAATGATCTACCGTTCGGCTCTGACTTCAAGCGTCTCCATACAATAGACAACTGAATGTGGCGATAACAGGATAAATAACTGAAGAAAAATCGGCATCTGTTGCTAATCAGAAAGGTGTCACCCTGCGGTTTCTATTTATTTGCGGAACTGTATATTTAAAAAAAGACCATTTAGAAAACAGGGGACTAACAATACTCTTAAGATTGACAGAGAAAACGTAGAATTCGTCAAGTGAAGAGACAAGGTCTTGACAGGCTCAATCAACGGCTATGCAAACCATGCCGCTAACCCTTCAGCGTTAGTTAGTGTTTAAGTAGAGAGATAAGCATACGTTGCTTTATATGTGTAAGAGAGTAGGATTTAAACAGTTTAAGAACACTTGATCTATAATTTGGGGTTCAAGAGCTGTCTTGTAATCTATTTGAAAAGCCCAAATGAAGTGCTTCTGCGAGACATCTCCACATTATTTTAATAGTGCAGTGTAAGAAAAAGAATCATTAATCATATTTTCAGCAACATCAAAGTCTTCAAAGAGCTTGCAATGATTCAGCAAACTACATATGATCATGCTATTTAAAAACGTGTACATCATTTCAAAAATAGGACACAATAACAGGACAGAAGGACGGATGATTCAAAACAAACTTGATTGAACAGATAAAAGTAAACTTCACCAAAGTACCTGAGAGAGAATGAAAAGAACAAAAGCAATCTTCATGATGAGATACACACACACGTTCATAAGCACCATCTTTCAACCATCCAAAATCTTTTTCTGAATTCAAATCATGGCAAGTAGGAAATTAAGATTTAAAGTAAACATTTATAAACATAAAAAAACCCCATCAGAAATCTTGAGCAAAACAATGAATTGTCAAAGCTAAAGTTTTAAAAGGCTCAACTTGTCTTGTTTACAAGACGGTAATTACCTCCGACAGTTAGTATAAATCGTAAAACTACTCCTGTCCACAACATCTCCATAAAGTTGTGTACACAGGCAGCCTCACGCCATGGTGGAAAAACATGGATAACCTGTAGGTCACAGTGTATACAACTACTACCAGACACACTTGAGGAACGAGGCAAATAAAACAGTGAAAGAATAAGTGTAAGTAATTATCAAGTGTAAATACAACCATAAATTGCATGTTTTAACTATTCTAACCAGGACATGTAGTAAAAAATATAATTCATCACATTGACACCAAACTGGTGCTTGTAAATATCAGCTGAGAAGTGGTATATATAACCGATTGTATTTTGTCGTCAGTCAAGTTTTCAGGGTATCTATTTGGACACTGGCAGATTCAGGTCAGTTGTACTAACTTTCTTTGAACAGCTTAAAGTCTAAATGACAAACGATACATATCATCAAAACAAAGTGTTTCTAAACGGATTGATATTTGCTTCGGTCATCTCGAAATTAACTAAAATCTCAATACTTTCTTTGCATTTCACTGCATACAGTATGTACACCTGACGCGAGATGGTAAGTGTTCAGTTGTAAAAGACAAACTTCTAACATACATGTAGAAGAGTTGCTTTGTCAGCATGTTAGTGTTGGTTCACATTCAACGTAAAAAAACAAAAAAAAACAAAAATATTCCAAGTCAGTTCCCACCTTGGCTTCCTGTTCCAGCATTGCCTACAGACTCAGGAGAGAGGAAGACAGGGCCACAGGAGGGGGGTAAGACAGGGCCGTAGGACGGGGTGAGACAGGGCCGCAGGAGGGGGTAAGACAGGGCCGCAGGAGAGAGGAAGACAGGGCCGCAGGAGGGGGTAAGACAGGGCGGCAGGTGCGGGTAAGACAGGGCGGCAGGTGGGGGTAAGACAGGGCGGCAGGTGGGGGTAAGACAGGGCCACAGTAGGGGGTAAGACAGGGCCACAGGAGAGAGGAAGACAGGGCGGCAGGTGGGAGTAAGACAGGGTCGCAGGTGGGGGTAAGACAGGGCCGTAGGACGGGGTAAGACAAGGGCGGCAGGTGGGGGTAAGACAGGGCCGTACAAAAAGATGATGGCCCACAAGCTGTACATTTACCCACTCCTCACGCTTCACAGTAACTAAGAGCTGTGCAGCGCGGTGGATCCCAAGTCTCTTAAAAGACTTCCAATTCAAAATGCAACATCTATTAGACCCATCCATAATATATGAAGCTGGGAGTCTAACAGTGAAACAGAACTTCCTTGAACGAGCCAACAGGATCAAGTCACAAGGTTTACAAACACAATAATTGGACATGTCCGTCAAGTCCGAACGAATCAAAGAATTCTCTCATCGCAGCCAATCATTTGTGTTTAAATCTCTATCAGGATTGAAAATAAACCCTTCAAGCCATTCTAGTGTTACTGAAGTCCGATCTGGTTGCAGAAATGTGTTGTTGTTCCAAGTGGTCATGACAGACTGTAACCACTGAAACAGTCCAGCAGCTTCAACCATAGAGGGCCTGCTTTCTCTTCACTTTGACATCCGGAGTGAGGAAAGAAAACGCATGTTATCGTTGTCGACGTCGAATCAAGTCAACGCCTGTACAAAATAAGAGTCTCATCTTGTAGAGACAGAGTAGTCATCTCCACACTGCAGAGAATAAATAGGTCGAGTTAAGAGGCACTGGGGTAGTCAAAGGTCTTTGTTTGATTGCTCCAAGATCGACGCATCACGATGTCTAGTGCTCAGGTTTCCCCACCTACAGAGACACACGAACAGATGGGTTAGAAGGAGGCTTCCTGCTGGGAGCCAAAGAACAATCTGCCACCGACTCCAAGCTGCCAATAACACACACAGAGCAAACCATAGTAGGCACACCCAAAGTGAGGAACATTGTTTTCCCGAGCTCCAATCCCCTTGAAAAACAACACACACACACCCGCACCACACACACCACCCCCACCCCCACACACACCACCCCACACCCACCCACACAGCTTTGACCCGTGTTCTCAAACAGCCTCACAACTAAGTATTTGTGATCGTCTACCGCTCTGCTGCTCTGAGCGGCGCTCAAACACAGGTGGGGCTTTCATATCGGAGCAAAGCATCATGGGACCATTGCTCTTCTGTTCACACAACACTGAGACGGCAGGTGGGATCCTGTACGCAGGAGCATAACTACTTCCCATAGCACAACACTGGCTGACCACTTTGTAGTGTTAGAACAGGATATGGCTACAGGACACGTTCTCCCTGTTCTGTACAGACTCTGAAGGACAACGACGTAGAAACACTGCAGTGCGCAGTGCAGACTAATGGGGGAACAGCCATGTCTGTGAAGATGTACTCCCTGAATATAACAACCCAACAACATGCCACACTATCCACAGCATCAAGTACCTGAGTGCCATTTTAAGGCAAACCATTTACTTATCCATCTATGATAGACGTCAGCGAAAACCATTTTGACCTAGCTAGAAAAACTCTCTCCAGATCTATAGGTACTGTAGTGAACTGTGGGGTTTGTTGACTGGACTCTCTCTAAAACAGGCCAGATATTTACCCTGTTATAAATGTTTACTTTATGATCTTCTTCTCTTCCTAAGTCATATCCTGTCTGGGTCCCAGTCAACGTCCACGTCTAAACATTTGATAAAACGGATAAACGCCTGCAAGATGTTCAAAAAGGGAAACAACTGTGGCAGATGAGTTAGATGACCTCAGGCCTGCAGGCTGAGCCAGCGAGACGAACGCCGCTGAAATGGGCTTGTCATCGCGGCGAGCGACAACGGCTCGCTTTTCAAATCCGAGAACCGTCAAGGAGGCCAAGGTCCCTTTTTACCGGTCGTTTTCAAAAGGAGGAGAGAGGAAATGCAAAACAGGAAGTGACTTCTGTGGCTACCTTTTGGTACGTGAGAGAGAGTCATGTGTGGTAAGCGTCGGTGGAGACGTCGTGGAGAGCGATGAGGCTTTCACACTGCTCACTGTCTTCAGGCAGTCTGAGGGGGGAGGAGGAGGGGAGATGTCAATCATCACCATCATCTTTATAACGATCATCAACATAATTACCTTCGTTTTAATGGGAGCAAGCAGTCGGAAAAGAATTAGAGACATCCCAATGCTAATTACATTAAGGGAAGCTTGTTCACACAATTGCGCACCATCCAAGCAAGCCTCTGGTAACTACAGTAAACTGTCGTCCTTGATTCAAAGTCACACGCACAAAAATGTAGCCACGTTTTTCAGCAGAGTAAATTCAGTTGTATGTGTGTGTGTGTGTGTGTGTGTGAGCTGGACAGGTACTAACTGATACGATGATGTTCCTGCAATGAATCGGCCAAAACAACCCCCGCCGGAGGCCGACCATCACAGGGTCCCAGTTGTTGTAGTGGCAGAGCAGCCCCACGCACATGCCTCAACACGGAACACTGGGACAGCTTCCTTGCAAGGACACAACAGAGAAACGCACCTCAAAGCAGGACGAGAGGAGAGAGGAGCAGGACGGAGGCAGGAGAGGAAGAGAGGGAGAGAGGAGGGAGGCAGGAGGCAGGGAGGGAGAGGAGAGGGAGGGAGGAGGAGGAGGAGGCAGGAAAGGAGAGGAGGCGGGAGGAGAGGGAGAGGAGAGGAGAGGCGGAGGAGAGAAGAGAGGAGAGGGAGGAGGAGGAGAAGGGAGAGTACATGAGGAAGAGAAAACGTGGAGAGGGCGAGGATTGCGAAGCAGGAGCGAGTCTACAAGCAATGTAGAGACGTTTTAGAGGGGGTGGAGGGTGTAAGAGGGGGTGGAGGGTGTAAGAGGGGGTAATGTGCTGATAATGACTCGCTCCGCCTCTTACCTTCTGCATGCAGATGTCTGCGATGATGGAGAGGGGGATGGTGAGGGTAAGTGCCAGGGTGCCGATTAGAGATGAGGTGAGGAAACACCCCCTGGAGAGAGAAAAGACCAAAGTTACAACTCAGGAATATTAGTGTCCCTAGTCAGACGCTGGAGGGCTGAGCCCTCACACACCACCATCCCTCTCCCTACCCGTCACTTACCTCCTCACACTCCCCACATATCTATCCTCTCCCTTACCTACTTCCTCCCTCTTCCTCTTTCCTTCCCTCTCTCACCCTCCCCTCCATCCCTCCCCTATTACACTTCCTCTCTAACCCTCCCTCCTTCCCCTCCCTTCTATCTCTCTGTCCACTCCCTCCCTCCCTTCTCCACTCCCTCCTTCCCTCTCTCCCTCCCTCTCCCTCCCTCCCTCCCTCCAGAGCGGTGGAGGCCTGAGCCCCACCACAACTTAAGCCGCACCCTCAAACTCACCCCAGCCTCACCCCTGCCCCCTCCCCCTCACCAGAGCCAGAGGAACTCAGACAGCACGGTGCCGACCAGGCCGTTGATGAGGATGTAGGTCCACACCAGCTGGCTGGGCAGCTCAAACGCCTCCAAGCCGGTGTAGTGGAGCAGCAGGAAGCCTGGCCAGAGCAGCAGCAGGTTGAACAGGCCCACGAAGCCTGCGGCACAGACACACACAGCCAAGCTCACTGACAAGTCACTAGCCTTGCCTAATTATTTGGCTTCGTGGCTGAGGGGAAAGCTGACAAATGAACGCTGAGCCTGTTAGCATTTTGGAGGTTTTTTAGAGAGGAAACCGCCAACGACCAGCGGACAAACCAAAGAGCTGTTTGTTTGTTTGTTTGTAACTGTTGTATGTGTCAGCGCACTGTGCTAGTATTACTGAGCTTAAGACTGATCTCACGTTGATCTTCTTACCGAAAAACATGGGGATGTCCAGTTTGTCCTCCCGGTCCACCTTCCTCTTGATCATAACGATGTAGACAGCATACAGCACAGCCCCCGCCAGCGACCACAGAGAACCTTGACCCACAAACGGCTCATCACTCTCTTCATGCGACTTCCCACAAACTACAGCTGCTACCAGAAACACACTACCGCTCATCCAAGCTTGTCTATCTAGCCCTCGGTCCCTCTGCACACACTCCTAAGTGTGTTAGCGACACAAATAGCATAGCATTGTAAACAAAGAGCTCACCATAAATAAGTATTATCATGGGCTGTGTGAGGTGAGGTGAGGTGGGGTCCATGGTTACCTATTGCTCCATTGCCATCTGGGCTGTCCATGCTGGAAAAGCTGACCATTGCAACCCCTCCCATACTGAGGCAGGAGGACACACAAGGTCAGACCAGGTCAAACAGGGTCAGACCAAGTCACACACGGTCAGACCAGGTCACACACGGTCAGACCAGGTCACACACGGTCAGACCAGGTCACACACGGTCAGACCAGGTCACACAAGGTCATGCACCCACTACTTTGCCTTTTGAGTTCCCAGATCATGTTAGCTTATCCAGACTTGTGAGATAGTAACCAGCAGTGATTTCTCCAGTTCATAACACACAAGTTCCAACAGGGCCATACACACCACAATGGAAGCTCTTGCTTAGTCACTTCACCATGCCATCTCAAAACACGCTCGCTTCTCATTCAAATCAACACATTATATACTCCCCTGATGGGCAATTCCTGAAAGCCAAACTTGGGATGGTAGCTGTAGTTGTGTTTGTGAGACGCCTACCTCAGAGCCACTGCTAACAGTTTGGACAGGGTAAAGCGATCACTGCTGTTGCTTGGGAAGATGGCAGCCAGGATGAGAGTGAACAAACCTGAGCAGGCGTGAGAGGATCACAACAGAGCACGTTATTCACTCAGCGCACGCCGCTATCTAATAACCACGGCCAAATCGTACGGCTCAAAAGGGTAAAGTGAACAGCTGGAGGCGTAACGTTTAACAGCGTTAAGGACAGATTATAAAAAAAAGTGCATCTGTGGAACAACGCCTGCCATTTCGACGAACCCTAAACTGTAAATACTGTGAAAGTCATTTACGTGGCTATCAAAGGCGGTTACTATGGCTACAGATGATCCAAAGTTTCCTCTGAGGATGACGACTCACCTGATGTAGACGATAAAATGTTCACTATGGCAACCTGGGTGTCTGACAGGGCCTCTTGGTAGGACAGGTTAGCAAGGAACCACTGAGAGGGACCACAGGGACAGGAGTCAGTGTGACACATCTCTGATGAGCACTTCCTGTTCTGGGTCACCGCTTAGGAGGTTACCCAGGTTATTACATCCAGATGTGTACAGCTGATAGTGAGACTGATAAATGATCTCTGGTCTCTGCATGCATAATGGACCAGAGCTACAGTATTCATGAAGGGCAAAGCCATCTGTCCCCACTCAAGAGACATCGCCACAGGGCCAGGAATTACACAACTCTGACAATCTAACTACAAAAACCTCACAACTCATAACAAGTCACCAATGAACAACACATGTGGCAGTGTGTAAACCCAGTTCTAATGACATGAGATGACTGTGGCTTTCAGCAGACCTGCATCTTCAGTGCACTGGGACACAGAGACATAGGCTTTCCCTAAGTGCAGGCATTACCAAGTTAATGATGAAAAGCGAGCGTGACAAACACCCTGGCAGGCAGGGAGCTGTGGCCTTGCCGGGCACGGCTACTCACCACCAAGCAGAAGAAGAAGCTGATCTTGGCCACATCGGAGACGGTAAGCTTGGCGGCGGAGCGCAGCATGGACTCATGGTCCCTGGCGGCAGGGTAGGACATGCGGGACAGCTTAGCCTCCAGAGCCTGGGTGGACGGAAGCTGACGAACCTCCATGATGTTGCTGAAGCGCACGCGTTGCTTCCTGGAGGCTGGGGGGCAGAGGATGGAGGGATGGAGAGTGGGATGGAGGGATGGAGATGGAGGGATAGAGAGGGGGATGGAGGATAGGGGGATGAGTGGATGGGTTGATCAAGGGGTAGATGGGGAAAGAGAAAGAGAGATGGATGAATGAAGGAGAGGGGATGAGAAGAGGGTGGAGACGGCCTCAACTCAAACTCAATAAATCAAACTCACTTTAATTACATGAACGAATGGGAACCGATAAACTGGCATCATCACAATCTATCATCATCCCTGTCCTGTAATGTACGACCCAGAAAGATAAGAGGAAGATCATTTTTTTGTATTCTTCTTAGAGATCATAGATAAACAAGACGATTAAGGCTGTGGGGATGAGGAACATTCTAGGCAGGCATCCAAGTGGGAATTCATCCAATCACAGCTCACCAGCGCCCTCTGCAGCCCAAGCAGGGCATCCACTCAGGGTTTTGCTATAGTGCGTTATAGAAATACATATTCCATAGGACATTTTAAGATATATCATATCTTTAGATTTTGATATATGAAGTATATCTAAAAGTAACCATTTGACACCCACTCCAAACCAGTAGCAGTCTAACACTGTCATATTCTTTGTGGTTCATCAAATACCATCTATGTAACCATGTGCTTTTTTCACGTCTGCTCTGAAACGGTCGTGTACGTCTAAGTCCAAGTCACGCCGTGTGAGTACCTACTGGAGTGACAGTCTCCATTAACACAGCTGCTGTGCTCCGGAGGAACATCTGGAAACTTCACAGGAACGTACAGAGGTTCACTCTGTGAAAAGATAACACACATAAGACAATCAGCAAACGGTACGTGACGTGTTTGAAAACAGCAGCAGGATTCTGATTGACAGCTCACATCGCTGACAGGATCACATCTCACCTGGCCAATAACAAACCAGACTTCACTAAAGACTTGTTCCCACTGGGGTGAGTGGTGAATGGGTCTGTACTCACTAAAGAGTTGTTCACACTGGGGTCAGTGGTGAATGGGTCTGTACTCACTAAAGAGTTGTTCACACTGGGGTCAGTGGTGCAGGGAGCAAAATACGCCTCAGCATCTGCAAACTGTGGAAACAACGATGCCGTCATCAGCGCACAGCTTCAGAAACACACACATTCCTGCTTTCTAAGAAATCACAGTCAAATCCCTTCTTATCTCTCCAGTGCCATCGGCAAGCGCTTCACTGGACATAAGAAAGCATCCAACACTGCCCTCTAGTGGTTGGAGCGGGTAAGAGCCACGTACGAAGGCAGCGTGTCGTCCTCGCAGTGTCCCAGTGCACTGCTGTCTCCAGGGCCGCCACAGCAGGAAGCCCAGCAGGTACAGGACGAACATGGACGTCTTGGTGAAGGTGCTGAAGAACGGCTTGTTGTACTCCTGCCTCTTGAATACATACTGGAGAGGATAGACGTTGAACAGGGTTCGTTTTAAATGCTTTTAAAATGACTCCCTCTGTCTGTGCTTACTTTGACATATAACCACCCCCCTCTCTCCCTCATGATTAGCAAGTATAACAGTCAATATAAAGTATCTGTCTTACGGAGGTGAGCTCTGAGGAAGCCACCCAGATGATGTCCACTAGCAGCAGGATAACCACCCCCAGAGCCATGCGCCTCCTCTGGGCCGCAGAGCTGGTCTGAGACCCCATCCTGTTCATAATGAACACCCACACCATCTGGACTGCTGTTGAGGGAACACACACGCACGCACGCACGCACACGCGCAACCACACAGGTGAACGAACACACAAACTCATCGATAACTAATAAAACCAAAGTGTTTGGAATACGTTCAACTTCAAACAGGTCAGAAAGACAGCCACCTGGTAGCTGTCCGCCAGGTGTCACTGTACCTGTGGATCCCTCTGAGGGCGTCTGGGGTGAAACTGGGGCTTCCTCGCTCCTTCAGCCTGAAACAGGGAGAGGAGATGAAGCAAAGCAAGCAACACAGAGCTCCTGGCAGTGCAGGATCCTCCACGTGGCTGACCAACTGCAAACACTAGCTGGGCTCAAGAGGATGAGGACGCCTCATCAGGAGGCCCACGTTCAAATCCAACCAGGGACATTTCCTGGTCATGCCCTCTCTCTCCCTCCCTCTCTCCTACTCTCCCTCCCTCCCACTCTCCCTCTCACGCCATTTCTATTCCGATAAAGCAAAAATGCATTTAAAAAATAACACTGACAGAAGCCGGAGCCTAGGAGCCTAGCCCAGCGACAGGCTTGGTCTATGATAACTATTCCAGATGGCCCGATTAGTATTATTACAGAACCAACAATGACTCTTTTCTAAACCTAAAAGCCTTACAGTGTTTACCTGCTTGAAAAGGCACGTTGGTGTTTGTCCTCAGCTTGGTGACTCAGAGCAGACCGAGTCCAGAGGGAGGGCTGGAGAGGGAAGGTCCTTAGCTGCAGCAGGTAAACAGGTGCGACAAGGTAGCAGCCACGTTAACACGCGGAGCCTGACTGACTCGCAGCGTTACCTGTTTGACCGCACCGCTCGGCGTTAACTTACACCTGGGAGTTTGTAAATTACTTCACCAAATAAAAAAACACGAAATGGGCTGTTTTGATGACAAGGGTCCTGTTTGACATCCTTCCTTGTTCTTTCTTTAAGAACATGAGATTTGATACGTTAATTTTTTTTAAACGCTTCACAAACGAAATACCCGTTATGTATGAAGTCCTCCATAAGCACTTGGAACGAGCCTCGTAACGCTACAGTTTGGAGGCGACCTGCTCTTGCCGATGAAAGACCCCATTGTTCAGTGTTGGCCCCGCCATCACATGCCCTGCAACTATGCATTGGGTCTTGGAAGGCTAACTCGTTTTGAGCGTGTGATTTCAATGCAGTAATTAACAATGTTATTGTTGGCGAATCTAGTGTTTTGTATTGGTAACATTGGGTTTATTATTTGTTATGTCCTATTCTTGTCGGATGCAACGCCGCAATTTCCCATTGTTAACAACATTGATGTTTAGTAAAGCCGAGTGCCCACTTCTATGCGATCATTATTCTGAGATTTAATCAATTAAGAAATGTTATGTTTTAAGAAATATATTTGGAATGTCATTAAAAATATGCCTACACTTTCCCATATGATCTCAGTGATTGTTTAAATGAGATAATCTTGCATCCGTTTGAACGAAGCATGAAATGTTTTGAAGACGATTGGTTCCATTTGGTTGTGGATATCTTGTTTAGTGACAAGTCACACTAGCAGTCTGTCAAGGCAGGAACAATAACTGTACATTGACTGTTAGTTGGCGTGAACTTTAATACCAAATAGAACCTACTCACCTTGTTTAATTAACCGCTGTAACATTATCCAAAACATTAAGTTGGCTCATTTGACAGTCCAAAATGTATTCCACAAATGGTAATATTTCAGAGTTTCTGTTTCAGTCATGTCGTGGCAGCTGCACAATAAACCTATTAAACCGCAGCCAGTGCATCAACAAATATAACTGTGTTCCAAAACGTAGGCTAGTTTAACTGCAGGCAACTGAAATATAGGTTGTCTGACAAAGATGATCTAAATCAACAATTGCAATAGTAATTATTGCAAATCTTTTATATTTTACACACAATAAAGTATTCAAGACAATAATAGTTAAAAGCGAATTATAGCTCTGTCGTTATTATTAGCTCAAGCTAGATGGCTAACGGCGTCAGCTAGCCATATCTTAGCTTGTAAAAAACTACCTGGCAAGATCGGTAGCTAAACAAATCGTATTTACCTTATCTGCTGTGTGGTATCGATTAGTTTGCTAGGTACGAGAGTAGCAACCCACTTCGTCTCTGCAGACACAACGACACTTGTAATCGACAAACATGAGTGATGATAATATAAATATAGCTGTTAAACTGGTTGTAAACATTAGCATTCTTCTTCCTGCTCAGGTGACTTCACTTTAAGGCACTCAACCAAGCGTGGCCTTCTGGGAGATGTAGTCTTATTTCACAGTGCAATTTCCAGTGGAATCAATTGGAAAGACTTGGGAAATCAAAACTGTTACTAAGGTGAGGAAGTAGGGCTCTGGCGGTCTATATAACCTAAATATTATTTGCGAAATATTATTTTATATATTGAACTGAAAAATAGGGTCCACAACACGAAAATATGCAGGTCGGTCGAATGGTTGGTTAATTCTTATACGAGAGTGTAAAAAGTCTCCAAAAGTGTTTTTGCAACACAAAACATTACATTATCGAAATCATGTAGAAATCCAAATGAAATGCTTTGAATGTGTTGCACGAAAGCTCAGCACAGTGACGGTTTCTGATCTGATAAAAATGTTATCATTTGTGTTTTAACTGAGGAATTTTAGTGTCATATTGTCCAGCCGCTCAATGACCATAAATTGTGTGTTCGACTGAAGCAATCCTTTAAATTAGTGTTTCGTGTTCTGGCTAACCAACTGTTAGGCTACATGCGTTGAGAATGAATTCGCAATTATAAAGTGTACCCTTATACGCGTTCCAACGTATGCTGTTTATGTTTTGGGCCCCAAAATATATACTGCATTTGCAAATGTTTCTACATCTGCCTATTCTCTCACAGGAAAGGGCATGCTCTGTGATTGACAGCTGCTGTGTGGCTCTCTGTCCGCATCGCTCCCCGGCGTCAGCCATCTTGCCTCTCCCTGTTTGCTTGAAACCTAGTGCGGAAGTAGAAACTGCACTGTGCGGGTTTAGGGTTCCGCCTGTGGACGGCTTGCAAGATCATACACCCGACACAGACTGTTCTCCACCAAAGCAGATATCGGTGATTATCACAAGAGCAAGAGATGGCAGGACGGTTACCGGCGTGTGTTGTCGACTGCGGTACAGGGTAAGATATTCAAACTAAACCGCCTTGCAGAGAGAGCACGGAGATTTTGGGTGTCACCAAGTAGACGTTGACAGCAACTGGGTGTGTTTGCGAGCTAGCTTGCCATCATAGCATCATTGTAGCTTTCCCTACCCATTCATTGCAAAAAATCAGGATTTAAAATCGTGTTGCTAAGTGTTCCATGCACGCCAGATCAATATACATCGGTGTAAGGTGTTATCATTTTCGATTAGCTTGCAACATTAAAAGCGGATATTTGCCATCATCATCAGAAAAGGTTTTCTTCCTGTCGAAAGGATTTCATACTCGCATCCACCCTTAGACATTTTCCTATCTGCTCTTTCGCCTCAAAGCTTCAGTATTATGTAATGTTTGCATGGCCTATTCTATGGGGAGTGCATGCGGTAATGTGTACAGTTATTGTCCATTTGACTTTGGAAAATGCAATTCATAGTTAGCTAAGTATTTTACAGCGGTTGCTCACAAGTCCCGGCTTTGAGCACGCGCACAACGACTTCCTACATTGTCGACACTTCCTCATTCAAGCTTTTTAGTCCATATATGGTCGTTTTTCGGCATCCGAACATGTTTTTTTGATTAAGTTCTCTAATTTCTCCCCTTTTATCGACGTCTGCTTTTCTACGTAATCCATTTTATGATCCATTAGCTATGATGTCAAGCATTTCCTATCACGGAAAGGCTTATTATGTATACAGGAAAAAATCAGAATAAGTAAGGTGACCTCACGATTCTTAAAACAATGTTTGCATTGGGTGTACTTCCGCTTCTCTGTCAATCACCTACCGAATACTGACCTGATCACCGTTGTGATTTTGGTGACTTTTGGATTAATCCATATACATACAACTTGATCTCACCCAAACGACTTTATGCTCATTAAATCTACTCATATTTAGACCTCTCTACACCCTTCTCACAGGAACAGCCGCATCCAGCTTTTTCATGTATTCTTCAGTGACCAAACATGACTACTCAACGAGTCTTATTAATATCTGTTGAAGATCCCGTTTCTTTGTAAAACAATCAGTTCTGAATAACAGAAGGGGCCTATACAGTTGTTAGGAAATTAGCCTGGTATGCTAGGCAGGGGATGGAGACTGTGGTGTTGTGTTTGCATGTAGAGACCTGAACTCTTCCCTCGCTGTCTTGCATACCTCTCCACATCCCCCCCACCCCACCCCAACACCCTCTGGGCCATTAGCTAGTACATCTGGTCTGAACGGCCCAGGAAGAGATCTGTGCTGGAGGAGAATCTAGCTACTGCTCCTGCAGAGCAGATGTGGTAAAACGCTGAGGAAGCTGAAAGTCTAGCGGCTAAGGTACGAGCCTGGCAGCTGAGCGCAGTCCACATGAGTCATGCCAAAAAAAAGTGAGAAAACGGCTCTTTCCGCTAGCACAGTCAGTGATGGACTATTTTTAGAGCTAAATAGCATAGCGACCGTGCTGTCTTTTAAGCTAATTTTGAGCTTCCTGGCTCAATGTGAACGTATTTCATCTGCTACTGAGTGTTGCTTTTAGGAAAAGCAAGGCAAATCATTCTCGATTGGGAATCTCAAAGCCAAACAAAAGAAGCGATACTCTATTTTATAGTTGTCTAAATGCAGTTGTTTAAATGCAGTTGTTCAAATCCAAGTTGTTTCACAGCCAAGACACATTTAAGATCATCTCTTTAAACTTGGAGTAAGCACTTGTCACCCATGAGACTAGTTTGGAGGCCAAACTGCCCAGCAGTGTTGTCAGTGTTTCGTTATACTATGAAGCTTCGGTGACTGTGTCCACAGGTTGAAGTGGTTTTACTCAGCTTGTTGAGGCTGGTTGATGTTCAGACAAGCCTGGGCGGTTCAGTGGAATGAAGCTGAACTCCAAGTCTCTCTTTGGATCGTCCACAATCTTGAGTTCTCTGATGCTACACAGGCTATTTTATATGAAATGGTCCTAGCATGTCCAACCTCATCTGGAGAAGCTTCCAGACTTATTTCCAGTAAAATCCTTTTTGATCGTGTCCTTTTGAAGACAGCCAACCCATCCTGTCCTTCTCCTATGAACTTGCAGTTCAAAGAAGGCAGTGTTATGGCCAGGATGTAGCTTAGCATGGCCACAGTTTGGCAGCCCTTGATAGCATCATTCACCAGCCTTCAGCAGGAAGCTGTTAAGCACTGACTGGAGCATCAGCTACATCTGGATAGCATGTGCCCAGCCAAGCCCCACTTCACTAAGGATCTGAGGGGGGCTGGAAAAACAGTGTTTGGTGGCTAAATGTTATAGGTTTTCTCTAAGGGTTTGTTTTTCGGGGTGGCAAAATGGTTGAAACCTCTTTGGTGAATGGTGGGTGGTGTGGTTGATCAGTCTTTAACATAGTACATGGCTAGCATTCTTATGTCCTCTGCTGAATTCACAGAGATGTGCACTAACTAACATTTGTCACAGTCATTTAACATTTTCATATCTCACACGTTTTCAATTGAACTACTGACTTGTCAAATACGATACAAATCCCTCTAATGCAATGACCATCTTCAAGAAAGTGCTTTTCTTTTTTTGTATAAGTAGTTCCTTAGAGTCCAAGGGGGACATGAATGGCCCTTTCACTGCTCTTCCAGTCCCTCTATAGAGAGCGGGCTCACAGCCAACCTACCACATTCAGCAGGACAGTCATGGTATTGATCAGAAGATAAGTTTAGGAAAGATAGCCAAATATCTTTTAACAGAATAAACTTGCACCGTGTGCCAAGTGGGTAAAGAACACTGATGGATTGAGTGTTTAGCTACTGTAGGAGGTGGTGTGATTGATGTGAAGTTGCTTTCTCTTGCAGATACACTAAACTGGGATACGCAGGAAACACAGAGCCTCAGTTCATCGTTCCATCATGTGAGTATGTGTGCTTGGAAGGGACTGGGCTCCCCTGGACATCACTGGGCTCCCCTGTACCTCACTGGGCTCCCCTGTACCTCACAGGGCTCCCCTGTACCTCACTGGGCTCCCCTGTACCTCACAGGGCTCCCCTGTACCTCACTGGGCTCCCCTGTACCTCACTGGGCTCCCCTGTACCTCACAGGGCTCCCATGTACCTCACAGGGCTCCCCTGTACCTCACAGGGCTCCCATGTACCTCACAGGGCTCCCCTGTACCTCACAGGGCTCCCATGTACCTCACAGGGCTCCCCTGTACCTCACAGGGCTCCCATGTACCTCACAGGGCTCCCCTGTACCTCACAGGGCTCCCCTGTACCTCACTGGGCTCCCCTGTACCTCACAGGGCTCCCCTGTACCTCACTGGGCTCCCCTGTACCTCACTGGGCTCCCCTGTACCTCACTGGGCTCCCCTGTACCTCACAGGGCTCCCCTGTACCTCACTGGGCTCCCCTGTACCTCACAGGGCTCCCCTGTACCTCACTGGGCTCCCCTGTACCTCACAGGGTAGAGCACTGAAAACACACCGGCCTGGGTTCGAATCCATTTCTAGACCATTTCTATACGTCTTCCATTCTCTCTTTCCCCTACGTTTCCTGTTTACCTCCAACTTCCTCTGTCTAATGAAGTGGAACCAAAAGATTCTCCTTATATTAGGGAGGTATGCCGAGGAAAGCTTCTCTAGTTTCTGGGCCGACAGACAGATAAGAAATGAGCTTGTCTTTTATTATACCGTTTCCTGCACTAGGCACATTTGTGAGATGTTGGCAGTCTGCTGTACATTGTTACTGTGATGGAATCAGCCTGATTAACATTTCTGTCCTCTTGCCTCCCGTCTCCCTTACCTTTTACTTCCTCATCTCTTCTCCTCATTTCCACTTTCCCTCACTTCCTCTACCTCTCTTTTACCACACTCTCTCTCTCCTGCTACTCTTCCTGTACCTGCCTACCTCTCTCCCTCCCCGCTCGCCCTCTCCCTTACTCTACCCTCCCCTCTCTATCCCTCCTCTACCCTTCCTGTTCCCCCCTCCCTCCCTCCCTGCTCGCCCTCTCCCTTCCTCTATCCCTCCCCTCTCTATCCCTCTCTCCTTCCCTCCCTGTTCCCTCCCCCTCCCTCCCTCCCCTCTGCCTCCCTCCCTCGCCGCTTTAGAGTATGCAATCAAAGAGTCGGCCAAGGTAGGGACCAGGCACAGAGAAGGATGATGAAGGGGGTGGATGATCTGGACTTCTACATCGGTGACGAGGCAATAGACAAGCCCACGTACGCTACAAAGGTACCGTGCTTTCTCTATGCACTATCCATAAGACCACAACAACACCGCAAATATGACGGCAACAAGACCGCAGTATGCCCTTGGGAACAACAGCCAAACTACACCGCGAGCGAATCAATCAGTTATACCTGTGACATGAATCATCAAAGCATCACTCTTTATTCCCCTTATTACTAATGCTTATTGACGCATGTCGTACCTTATCTTATATTTTATGCACATTCTGTTGACACCACGTAGTTTGACCAGCACAGTGAAAGTCAGAAAACTGTGCCCTCGGCACAGCTCCTCACCTGTGCTCTCTGCACAGCCGCTCACCTGTGCTCTCTGCACAGCCGCTCACCTGTGCTCTCTGCACAGCCGCACCTGTGCTCTCTGCACAGCCGCACCTGTGCTGTCTGCACAGCCGCACCTGTGCTGTCTGCACAGCTGCTCACCTGTGCTGTCTGCACAGCCGCACCTGTGCTCTCTGCACTGCAGATGAATCCATACCTCTGCGGACCCTCTGTGATGCTCCGTCTATTATTAAAGGACTGTTAGAAAAACAAACTAAACCACAAAAACATCAGTCCCGGCTGGCTCCAGCCATGCGTCTCAAAGTATGGGCTCACACAAGGGACAAACAGAGAGGCAGCTGTGCTAATGCAAAAGGCCTTGAGGAAAGAGGGACAGAATTTCAGAGTGTCCCAACATCTGAGTTTGTCAAGTGTCTTCTTGCTGATCAAGGGCAAAGCTTTTTGACACTCTCCACTACTTTGCTTAAAACATTGCTAGATTTCAGTGTTGAAGGATTTCAGTACTTGTAGAAACAATTCAAATTGTTATTGAATTAAATCCATCACAGAAACTAGCATGCATTCAAGTCCAATCACCTTCATCAACGTCAATTCTTTACCTGTTAAAAGGAATGACGATCATCTATCTTCCCCCCTGGTTTAACAAGTCGCTAATGGGATTTTACACGAGTGAATGACCTTTGACCTTTCCTTCCCAGTGGCCCATCCGTCACGGTATCGTGGAGGACTGGGATCTGATGGAGCGCTTCATGGAGCAGGTCATCTTCAAGTACCTGAGGGCTGAGCCTGAGGACCACTACTTCCTGTTGGTAAGAGACAAGCAGCCGGCCTCTTGAGGATGTGCTGGGGGACGGTGTTGTAGCTTAGTAACGGAGTTACGTTAGTCCAGGACGTCCAAACACATTCTCTTCCTGGAGAAGAGGAGCGGGTTTTCTACGGTTTCAATTCGCCCACTTTATCTGAATGAGCTGGTTTGAAAATGTTAAGGCTCTTATTGTGTGTTCTACCCTTGCAGACAGAACCACCTCTGAACACACCGGAGAACCGAGAGTACACTGCGGAGATCATGTTCGAGTCCTTCAACGTTCCTGGACTCTACATTGCCGTGCAGGTAACGTGGTTCTCCAGAGAGGCCTCTCTGTGCCAGCTAGACGTTCTCTGACTGTCACTGCAGATGAAGAGAAGGAATCTGGAGGGGAAATTACACAACATTCAAATCTCTGACCTTCTCAGACAACTTTCCTTTTAAGGAACTCCTTTTTATCTCCAATATAATCCTCTTATCATAATTAGAAGCACCTTTTTAATCATCTCAGAGCTTTGCATAATTTCAAGTTATTCCCCGTCCACATTTCTCCAAATTAACATTTAAGATATTCCAGATGGCTTTAGTATTTGATGGTTAGAATTAATGTGGGATCCCCAGACTGTGTTGCTGTTGTGCAGCACAATTTAGTTTTTTGTTTTTTTATTTTACTTAACTTAGCAATAACAACAAAAAGACACAAAAAAAACAATTTCATTGTAGAGCTGCACATAGCGTGATCTGTTCATCCTTTCCGCGCGTTCACTCCCTCTCTCACTAACACGACCCGTGAACAGCCGCTCACTTCTTGCAAGCGCTGAATCAATGATTTTACTATTTTACTAACGACTTTTTCCGAGATTCAGCAACAGAATCAATCCGGAGTTTAAGAACGGTTAGTATCATAATTCTCTGGAGAAACGTGTCCAAACGGACACGTTCAAGTGGGATATAATAACTGATATAAAAGTGTTATACGTCCGGCAATATATATATAACAATTAGTCTAGATTAACGTTTTTTACGTAAAGCTCCCAAAACTATTTTGGTCGCGCGCGAGAAATCACGCGACAGTCCTAACTTTCACGAGGTCGAGCACCGCGCGTGCCTACAAGCGCAAATACAATCGCATTCCGTGGGAAACAGTCCTATGTGTTGTTGTTGTCGATGTGTTGTTGTGAAAATATTTATCCGCTGCTCAACAACAACAACAAAAGAGTTCGCCAAAGTTGCAAAAAGTTGCTACATTTGTAGCTAGATAAACTTTTCTCCGTGAAAGTTGAAAAGTTAAATTGAGCTAGCGACATTGTTAAATTGGCAATAATGTTTCACCAATACTATTAACCGGTAACTATTAGTTTTGTTGGTTAACTGTTACACGGCTAATTATCAGCATAGTTAGTGTTCCCCAGGCAGTGCTGGTGTTCTGTAGATGATGATGATGATGATGATGATGAGATGTGTGTGTGTGTGTGTTTTCCAGGCAGTTTTGGCGCTGGCTGCCTCCTGGACCTCCAGGCAGGTGGGAGAGAGGACCCTGACAGGAACCGTCATCGACAGTGGGGACGGAGTCACTCATGTCATCCCAGTGGTGAGTGGAACAGCCTGAGTTTCTGACCCAAGCTACACAAACACTCACACACTCTCAAAAGTGATCAAATCTAGAAATAAAATCCATCAGAATTTACACAAAACCCCCATCTCAGTTTTTAATTTTATTTCAATGCCCTAATCCTTCTGTCTGGTTGCTAGGCAGAGGGCTACGTGATTGGAAGCTGTATAAAGCACATCCCCATCGCCGGGCGTGACATCACCTACTTCACCCAGCAGCTTCTGAGGGAGCGGGAGGTGGGAATCCCCCCTGAGCAGTCCCTGGAGACCGCCAAGGCTGTCAAGGTGGGCCAACAACTACATTTCCCATCAGCCCCCACGCTCTACTTCCTGGATGTGATGAAGCTGGGTCATTGTTCCTAGTTCTCTTTTGATGGCTGTAATATGCAGGAAATTGAAGGGTACATTAAGGAAATGATGCGTATGATGCGATCAGAGTGATTATGTAATTTGATCTCTGTTTTTACGGAAAGCTACAGTTGTAGGTCTACAGATAGGTTTTCTTGTCCTGTCACGTGAATTCATAAAGGCTACAGAGGGGAGGTGAGGGGAGATGAAGGTGAAATAATTGTAAAACCGCAGTAGATGGCAGCATTGTCTCTCTTCACAAAGGTATAACTTATTTCTTTAATTCCTCGCTTGCCGGAAGGTCTTGATTTGTTGAGTATTTGCTCTTCATCGATTTTTAAGAACCCGGAGACCAAGAGGGATATTTGTGGTATTTGATTGGCCCAGATTATTATTCACAACTTGACTCCCCTGGCGTAGAGTGTGTGTGTGGTTGCTGTTAGGACTCCATTTGTAATTGCTCCTTTGATATCAGTCAAATCAATTGTGATTCGCTGCACTTCTCTTCTTGATTCAAAGACCCCAAATGTTTATAGAAAGGAAGGAATCAACATTCTGGTGTGTTCCTTCTGTTGAAGATGGCTCTCTTGTTTCTTCAAGACGTGCGCCATGCTTCCTGGCTAGTGAGACTTGATTACAGCAATTGTTTCCTTGATTTTGAGGGTAATTGGAAAAGCATTTGTATTTACTGCCCATAGCGGTTGGTTTTGTGGAGAATCGGTACGAGTGCAATCACAGGTGGAAATCCCACTTGTTTTTTTTAAAAACATCAGTCAGAAGGAAGGACGGCTTGTCAGGAACCTCGCTGCTGGTTTGAATGACTGTCAATGGGACCTGATTGCTTGTCAAGGCCAAACACACAGACAAACACCAACAGGCCACCATTTGGAGCATAAAGAAAAAGCCCCTAGATTTTGTAGATTGGTTGAGTTTTCAAGATTCAAACTCTACCTGTACACCATGTTCTTTTTTTAAAGGTTTATGTGTATTTTCTTATATATGTAACGTATATGCTTGGCATCATTCCAAGATATTCTCAATCCATGTTCCAAGGGAGGGCGGGCAGCGTGGGGGCTGAGGAAGAGCAGTGACGCTTAAGGGTGTAGACAGGGCTTGTAAAGGGGTTTGTTGCGTTCACACTGGAACACACCTTTGTTTATCCCCTCCCCCCTCGTAGAGCCGGTGACAGCGACGGGGTCCGTGATGCCTTGGGGGAAGGAGTGCAGCTAAGACGACACAGACGGCGCCAAGGGGAGGCATAAGCAGTTAGCACGGGATCAACGCCAGATGCTAGTCAAGGAAGAGGGACCATCGACCGTGTTGTATTCACGTGACCAGGACCGGCCTGACCAGAAGCTTTCGTCCACCCGGAGGGGGTTGAGCAGGCACGGCGGCGGGGAGCAGTGACGGGGCCAGAGCTGGGTCGGTGGTGACGTGCAGGCTATGGATGGGACGAGGTTCCCGTGGAGAGGGGCCCGAGGAACGAGGGCGGGGGCCGCAGAAACGAGGGCGGAGTTGGACCTCAGTCAGCCGCAGTGAGTGGGGTGGCTAGAGACACAGGACCGGATCTGGGGAAATCGGGGAACATAGAACGAGCGAGTGCGGCATGGCGGGTGCGGGCCGGGGACGGGGAGCTGAGTGCCGAGTGACGTGCACAGCCGGCGGGGTTACGTGTGTAGGAAGCCAACGCAGTAAGTGGCCGAAGCCCGAGGTCGGGGCAACGAACACCGGGCCCCCAAGGAAACCAGCCGAGCACCGGTGACCCAAGCTGCACCACGCAGACGAAGCCCGCACGCCGCAAGGATACCACACGCCACACATAGGAACCGCCCACGCTGCAGGAACCGCCACCACCAGGCACTGCGTGAGCCGCAAACACGAGCATCACACACGGGGGAAAGGCCGAGCGGGGGACTCAGCCCCGCCCTCCCCCTGCCCGCGCCTCGGCCCCCCACCACAAGTGGGGGGGTAGGGGGGGGGAG
>BROE01000022.1:1951238-2007149 GCA_036571765.1 Plecoglossus altivelis
TGTGTCCAGCGTGTGTCCATGTGTGTGTCTCTGTGTGTGCTGTGTCTCTCTGGTGGTGTCTACTCTGTGTGTGGTAGTGTGTGTTAGTGTGAGTTAATGTGTGTGTGAGTGTATAATTTCCCTTTGCCTGTGTGTGTGTGTACACACAGTGTGTCTCGGTGAGTGCGTGTGTGTGTTTCTCGGTGTGTGTCTCGGTGAGTGCGTGTGTGTGCGCGTGCGCGTGTGTGTGTGCACGTGTGCGTACTAAAAAGCCATCCAGCTGACAGTGTCACCTGTCTCTACCTCAGTTTGCCAACCCAGACTTCACGCAGCCCATCTCTGAGGTCGTGGACGAGGTCATCCAGAACTGCCCCATCGACGTCAGACGTCCCCTCTACAAGGTAACCCTACCTGCGGTCTAACCGACTGCCAGTTCACCCACATCTGATGAAGCAATCTCGCCAAATAAGTAGGACTGTTGTCTGTGTGCTTGTGGAGCTTAATAGTTGGGTATTTTTGTTCAGTTTCACTGACCGAGCCTGCCTGCAGCGAACAGTGTCCGCAGCAAGAAATGATTAGTCTTAACTCTCCCTAGTAGCTGAGATGTGGTTGTTTTATACTGTGCCTGCAAAATACTAACCTTTCCTTGACACTGACAACTAAAACACAGTCAGAACTATTCACTTCTGATCATCGATTTTTCTGCTGTACTTTCGCAATGCTCCTTGCGTCGGTCAGGGTGGAAGTGTCTGCTTTGAAAATGAGATGTAGACCTCCCTACTGACGCTCTGCTTCGAAAATGAGATGTAGACCTCCCTACTGACGCTCTGCTGTGTTTCCTCAGAACATCGTGCTGTCTGGAGGTTCCACCATGTTCAGGGACTTTGGCCGGCGCATGCAGAGAGACCTGAAGAGGACGGTCGACGCCCGTCTGAAGATGAGTGAGGAGCTCAGTGGTGGGAAGCTCAAGGTGAGATGCACTAGCCTGGCCTCCACCTCTCCCTACACCTCCACTTCCATCACTCTATCCATCCCTTTGGCTTTCCCTCCATCTCCCTTCATCTCTCTGTCCCTCCATCCTTCCCTCCCTCCCTCTCTCTCTAGCCTGGCCTCCCTCCACTCCTCTGGGCTGGCTTGTACAGGACTCCCATACATATTTGGGCGTTATTGAGCCCTTGACATTTCAGTAACTTTCCTGCTGATGGACATTAGCACTACAAGAGAAAAGTTCAACTCTCATGTCATGTTTACCATATTCAGAAATACTCCTTACATTCTTAGATTATTGAATAGATGCCATAATGTGATCTTTTATTTCTACCCTCATCCATTCATTATATTCACTGCTGGTGATTTGATGTCTTTTCAGCCTAAGCCAATTGATGTGCAAGTCATCACACATCATATGCAGAGATATGCAGTGTGGTTCGGAGGGTCCATGCTCGCATCAACCGTAAGTATGATCGCCTACCTGGGAGAGCTATACTGTGGATGGGGTTGGACTGTTCAAGCACTGGCCCCCCCATCTGATTCAGATGACTGACATGCATCCATCATGTGTGGGGAACCACACTTAAGAACATAGCCTCTGCCCTTCATCTTGGATTGACAATTGATGTCTGGATGATTATAATCATTAGAATTCCATTTTACGTTCACATTTCCGAGTGTGGATGGCAAAGCAATTAAGCTCCTCAAAGTGATTTTCAGTTGGAGAAACCACACAATTTACAACGAATTGGCAAGAGTTGATTTACAAAGAGTGATTCGCGATTGTTTTGACATTACACTTTTTGGACTAGACTCACCATGAGGCAACTAAAAGTAGATGTTGCGTGACAGAATATTTTATTGTACTCAGCATGACAGATTATTTAATTTCAGAGGGAGAACTATTTTAAAATGCTACTTCAAATGTTACATTACTTGGAGTGAAAAGAAATAATACACTTCAATTCGGGTGATTTATGTTCACGCTGTGAAGCTGAATTCCACTTGGTGAACTTTTGTCCATCTTAATTATGGCCCAATTTTGTTGAAGTTCATTTGAACGATGACATCATTTGGCACATCTGAGCCAATGAAACTGGACTGAACATACTCACAGACTCCAGGTTCTGCCAAAACAAAAGGATTTCACAACTGTATGAAAAAAAAACACTCATCTGACCTGCATGAGACGAGGTCAAAATGTCATTTTGTACTTTTTCATGTAACATCAAAAGTTCAGGTTAAGAACTCTTGTAGTTGGTTGTCGCCCCGTGGAGATCCAGTTGTTTTATGTATGTCAATACATCCACTTATGCGTGGATCCCCTGTATGTATGTCAGCATTGTTGTGGTGGATCCCCTGTATGTATGTCAGCATGCTCTGTGGATGGATCTCCCCGCTGTATGTATTAGGTCAAACATTTGTGCGCTCGGTAGATCCCCTGAGTATGATATAGTCAACATTGTAGACTGGTGACGTCCCCTGTCATAGTTATCTGTTCACGCCACTTATATGTGGTGGATACCCCTGTATGTAATGTTCAACATTGTGCTGGTGCGCATCCCCTGTATGGTATCGTCGACATAAAACTGTCCTCTTTTGTCTTGTTTGCCTCACTAGCCTGAGTTATGTGACCATTGGGCTGTCCGACACCAACGAAGGACTACGAGGAGATCGGGCCCAGCATCTGTCGCCAACACCCGTCTTTGGAATCATTGGTACATAAAACTGGCTGTGTAGGAGCTTCCTAGCAGAAATTAGTGGGGCGAAGGCTCAGGTGGGGTGGGGGTGGGTGGAGCTAGGATGGGGCGGGGGGGTAGTCGCGGTGAGGGGAGTCAGAAACATGGTACTACTGATTGATTGCTCGTTCTTTCCGGATGTACGGATGGAGCAGAGCGTACACCTGATGTTGTGATTCTCAAAAGGAAAAGTAATGAGACAGAACCAAACAAGTGGGCTCAGGAGGAAAGGTTCTCTGTGAATATGATTTCTTTTTCGCCTTTTAAACTTTTTTCCTCCTTTTTGTCTTCGCTTTCCAAAATGAGGTGGGGGAAAAAAAAAAGGTTTCTGAACCAAACCGATTTAAGATCGATTCCGGATCTGTTGAGCTACTTGCAGAACGCTTAATGATGATTATAATGATGATAATGGTGACGACAACAGTAATATTGGTGATAAAAATAAACCCAAATTCATAAAACATTATTTATGTTTATCGAGCATGAGTCTGGGCAATATCTGAAGACTCTTGATATTTTGTGATCATGACAAGTTTAGAACATATTATTGTCTCTTTATTTCTGCTTCAAATGCACTCCTCCTTGTGTATCACAGCAAGAGCTTGTTTATATTTCATACAAAGGTTTTTTATATGTAGAACTTGGGATATCAGGGCAAAACATTTAATGCATACCAGTATCAGCAAGTGACTGTTTTAACCCTTAATGCAGCTTTGATACGCAGTATTTTCTTAAGTTTGAAAAAGAAATAAGTTTCCACTATTCGACTCTATCTTCGTCCTTGCTATATACCCTTTAATTCCCAATACATTTATCTTATGTTTTCTTTCACTTTTCACCCATGCTAGATACCCACATCTCAAACGCAACGGAAGAAAAGAAAGAAATGCTCATGAAATATTAATGGTAAAATCGAAACAGAGCGACTGTGTGACCAGTATTGTTAGCCTAGAACTCTTTCTTTTTTATTATATACCAAATTATTAAAAGAACAGGATTTCTGTATTTAATGCCTTGCAACATTCCAATAAAGGCTCAAATTTGTTTCTAAGTACACGGTTCTCTTGTCTGACCCAATTATTTAGGTTAAATAGGATCTGACGAAAACAAGATTCTGCTGGATTCATTTTGAAATAGACTAGGTTGGTGGTTCTGGTCCCTGGTCTTCAGGGAGCAACTGTGATTCAAATGAATGGATCGTTATCCAGCTCTGTAGAAGCCTGCTCATGATCATTAGTTTGAATCAGGTGTGTTGGAGCAGGGAAACATCTAGAACATGCAAGACAGGTGTTCCCTGAGGACAAGGGTTGGGGAAGCATTGGACAACTTGATTGAATACTGCCAATAAACGACGTAGATTGGAGTGATTGATCAGGCGACGTCCTCGTACACTTGGCGTCCACAACATGCTGAGAGTGATTACAAGCGGTGCGTTTGTCATGTCTCCTCTTAGTAGGAGGAAGACAGGGTGTTGGTAAGCTGCTCTCTGAAGGGCTGCTGCAGAGACGATCATGAATGGAGAACACCTTCCTGGGTCCACAGGAGCTTGCTCACCCCTGACTGGCTAGCAGGATGTGGGATCTCCAGGAAGCTCCAGTCTGGTGTCTCGTTCGATGCTGCAGGTCCTCAGCGGCTGTTTCAAGCACCCTCACCTGTTGATGGAGGACAAGTTTTTGCTGTGCCAAATGAGGGCATGCCTTTCTTGGTTGTTGTTTTTTTGTAAGCTCATGAAGCTCATTTAAAAAAAGAATCATTTGTGGCGATCGGTTCTGCAGATAATGGGGTTCTCGCTAAAGATGAAACCAGCCTTGGGAAGATGCAGGTTGAGATCTCCATTCAAGGGGCCTTGTTCCAGCAGAAAAATCAATTTGAGGCCCTGGGATCTAAATGGGTTATTTTCTAATGGTACTGTTTGTGCAAAACACAAGACCGAGAATCCTGTGTGGTGTAGACTACATCTGTTGTGACAGAACAGATTGAATTATGTTGACAGAGTAGAAATTGCAGGCCTGCCTTGGAATTAGAATGTGTTGTGAAGGAAATGAATTTCTTCTTGTTTGGGGTCTTCCATTTAGTAAGAGCATTGTGTTGCTCAATGAGGTCAAGTTCAGTCCAATTGCAAATAACTGAAAACACTATCATTAACGATAAATGCAGGTTTAATCACATTTTACATAGACCTTTGATCTTGAAGCAATCTGTTCCACATGTCTGTTAATACTGAATGGTGAGAAGCTTTTATGTATTTAAATACCTCAATATATGTTGTTGTTTCGTTAACAACAGAATAACATCACGGAGAAAACGACACGACACAGATTCATTCGATTCAGGGTGGATCCGAGAAGCACCGTAATCTGGGTATCAGCGGTCTCTGTAACCGCGGATCGCAGCCTACATCTGTTGAAGTTGGCCTACAATGTGAATTGAATTTAGCGAGTCTGTGAGCCTACTGTTGGTCTTCAGGGAAATTATAGATCTCCATTCAGTTGTGGAATTCCTTTCACGCGAAGGAAGACAGGGACACGGAAATACATTCTGTTCAATCGCACACGGTGAATCCAGTCATTATAGCTGGGTAACACCTCTCACGGGTAGACTCGTGTCCTCAGGGGGCAGCACACCTGAGATCCACGCGCGCACTATCACCTGAAATCTAGCCCTAAACCCGCAGAGCAACCATCTCTAACATAAAGGTACATTTAAAATCGGGGATTTCTTTGTGGCTGAGTTAAATACCAGCGTGTCACCTAGAGAAGATCGATTCCACGCCGCTTTTCCTTCGGGGACTTGAACAGCCATCCCCTTCACATCGTACAGTACATCCAATATCACGATTCATTTGGTGGCTAATGGGAGCTAGACTCGGTTGATTGCGGGTCCTTGTCTGTTCACAACGGGAACGTAAAAGCAATACGAGGTCTATCGTCTGCGAGGGGGCCGGAAACCAGTCTGTTTTTGTCTTGAACGGGTGTCAATCATGAGAAGAGGGAGAAAACGCTTCCTGAAAGATGACCGCAGTAATAACAAACATCAAGGTGGAAGAGATTGGCTGTCTCTCCTGTGTAGTGGCTCTGTACTGTTCTGTCCTGACGCACTAACTTGTCACATCACCTATCTCATTCTGTTACCCTACAAATAGGCCCAGACCCATCCTAGATGCGCGTGTGTTGAATTAGGAAATGACAAAAGTCCACCACATAATGCCAGGAAATGATTAGTGTTATTTTTCCAACACCTCCGTACTAACTGAGCGTTTTTTCCAGTTGCCTACTCCTCAAAGGAACAAAAAAACCTAATCGGTTCTGAAAACAAAAACTGTTCATTCTTATCTGAAAAATATTCTGAAGGCAGTCAAACATTTAAAGCAATGATAGACTTCTAGATTAAGGTAATAAAGGAATGTTGTTTATTATTAATTATCATGACATGTTTGACTTAATGAAAGATATAACCAATGTAACCTGCTTTGATGTTTCACAAATATAGAAGCCCAGCTAGTGTCCTAAGAAATATAGTGATGGGGAAAAAAATGTTTCACCAAGCTATGCTACACAGTACTTCTACAACAGGTTACATTACAGTTCAAATATACTTCCCTACATATTGTTGCCAAATACCTGTCATAAACTAAAACACAATTTCTGTAGTTTGAATTGTTACAAATACCAACCACATAGTGAAATACCTTTCACTATGTCCTCCTTGGTAAAACATAACCTATCCCTTGAGCCAGAACGGAACACACAACCAGATTCTAAAAGAATGTAAAGATGTGGTCCGACCGAAACTAACTGTGCCATAGACAGGATGGAGTGGACCTGATGGTCAGGGGGTCATTGATGTGGCACCTGCTCCAGTAGTAGGAACACACTAGCAGGACAGAGTAGTTCTACAGTAATGCTGTAGACAGCAAGTCCCAGATCAGCATGCTGGACTCTTGACGGAAGCCAAATCTTTAGATCCTGAAATGTTCTCCATGAAAACTCCCACCTTCAACTGACCATCAAGCATTCATTGTGTACTGCTAAGAATTCTTCAGGCCTCACTCACCTATAAATCTCATTCTGGTGCAGTTGTCCCGAGGTAGAAGTCAAATCTCAGAGTCCAGTAGAAGTTAGTATGATGGAAGGAGAGGGGGGGACGGGCGAAGGGGGCAGGGGACAGGGGGCAGGGGGGAGGGGCGTCAAGGTTGTCGAATGGGGTTTTTTTATCAGGCAGATGCCGGACTCGGAGGAGTCGAGATAGATTGAAGGGCCAGGGGAGAAGAGGGAAGATAAAAGCGGTCAAGCCTGATGGTTGAATGGAAGTGGATGGGATCGAGTCTAGGAGGACATATCACACAGACAGGCTGAGATGTTGGAGGTGATAGGAGTCAGAACAGGGGAGGGGAAGAAGACGAGCCCCACTCAGGCTTTCGACGTGAGCAGAGAGAGGAGACAGAGGAAACACAAGAAGGGGAGGTTTGAAGCACAGTTCATGTTAACCTCATCTCACCTTCCTACGTTTATTTTCTCTCCCAACGCCTCTTTCTTTCAACTTACAGAAGGTCATACTGAGTCTTGATATGGTGCGCAAAAATATGAGTATCCATAGTTTAAAATCATTATTTCGTGTTAACTGCAAAGAAAAAAAAAAGAAACGTAAAAAAAAACTCCCATCTCACATTGCGGCTGGTTTAAGTGGTTTTGAATTGAGATATCAACATCTAGAAAAATCTTGTGGTAATTCACGATTTCCATATTCATGTACGCAGGTCATTTCAAGCTGATTGTTTTTCATTAAACAGTACACTGTGTTCTGAATGCCTTGGGTAATCACCTTTTGGCACAGAAAGACTATTAGCATAAGGACATTTAGACTTTTGGCTGAGGGCTGAGGGTCAGGGAGGAGTACAATTTGAATATCTGCAGGAAGTAGAGTACAGCTTTGTTTGGTTGGCAAATATACATAATTGGGACATAGGAGGAAACAGATGGTCCAGTTGACCTTACAGTGGCATTCCAAAAAGAAAAAATCGTATGATCTTTTTATGTTTTTTGACCAACTACTGAAAACATAAAATCCCACGATTGATTCATCGAATCTCTGGATGGGATGTTTTTGTAAGTTATCAGTTATCGGTTTAGTTTTTCGACAGTTTTAGGGACAACTTTAGGGACGCCGAACCAAGGCTTGGGGTGACAGGCTCTCTGTCAACGCTCTGCAGGAACAGCTTGTCTGTGTACGGAGGAGGGAAGTGAGCACAGTTTGGAAATGTTGTTTGTAATTGGATTCTGTTTGTTGTTAGGTTGTTGTTGTTGTTGTTGTTTTTTTTACAAATATTACAATTTTTTTTGCTTTAAATCAAAGTTCATCTTGAAAAACAATCACCTCTTGTCGGAACTAACAACAGACTTCATCTGATTACCTGAATGAGACTGCTCCGATTGTTTTCTGCTTGACGTTACATTCGTCTGCCGTTTCGTGTGGCTCACCAGACCACATCTTTCACATCAAAGTTCAGATCTGTGTTCTCTTGTCCTCACCTGTCTGGTAACCTGCCTCTCTGAACCACACCAACACGAGAATCCATCACCTTCCTGACACCACGAGCGTCTGAGCTCCTTATAGCTGCCGCCAAATCTCGCGTCGCTCCCTCTGTTTCTCCGACAGGAGCACAGCCCCGCGCCTCGCAGCCTATTACGAGCAGGCAGCTTCCTCGGAGGAGCAGGGAAGGTCATCGACTGGGTCGTTCGCCACACCTGCCACCTGCCTCTCAGGATTTGTTGTCGCGGCAACTCTGATCTGGCTGATGCAGCGTCCAATCGCATCGTGTCTAACAGGTGTTCCTTTCATGTTGACAAAACAGAACTCTGCTTCTACTGTACGTCAGGTCGTCTTGATGGTCCCGTCCACAAGACTGTGACAGTTAATTAAAACAGTTGATGAAATTGATTTTGGGGTTTGCAAGGGCATCCACTAAGTTAACTGTAAATGTATCTGATGTACAACTTTATGGGTGAATAACATGAGGGTTTATTATACTTCTTAATCCATCCTCGTTCAGTAAGAAATGTGATCAATGTAATAATACAGGTGTCTCAGGAATGCTTCAGCATGGAGCATCTTATGATAAAGTTCAGAATCAGTTTTATTCGCCATGCAAGAAATACAAGCACAGAATTGACTGTGGCAGGGAAGTGCAAACATAGAACATATATGAAACATAATGAAACATAATCTAGACCTACTCTATTTTTCGTAATTCACCTTCTATACTCATATAATTTTACTTGTGAGGAATAGTACTTTCAGCGTACTTTTCAATAATTTTCAATAATCAACCTTTGTG
The DNA here is from genome assembly GCA_036571765.1 of Plecoglossus altivelis. Taxonomy (NCBI): domain Eukaryota; kingdom Metazoa; phylum Chordata; class Actinopteri; order Osmeriformes; family Plecoglossidae; genus Plecoglossus; species Plecoglossus altivelis. Next base: position 1,960,281 of record BROE01000022.1, read on the forward strand.
CTCTCTCTGTATTCTGCCACTCATCCTGTCCTAAGAGTCAAAAGAGCCCACCTTCAACGCTGAAATAAAGCAGGTTAATTACATTTTTACCCTGTTCCCTTTTGGGCACTGAAATATGCAGCCATGCTGCACATGAATCAGAAAGATTTTGTTTTTTTCTGAGTTCAATCAAGCACGTACAATCTAAATGTCTCACTGTGGGTGTGCGTGGGTGTGCATTTAACAGAGTCACAGGTCATTCAGACCCCCAAAGAGAACACGATAAAAACTAAAAACTCTTAACCACAAACTCTGACCAGAAATGACAAAAGTCTACAAAACAACAATGTCAGCGAATTTGATCACTAAAGGAAGGGGTCTGAAGGGTCTAAGGACAGGGGATGTTCTGGGATGTTTGTCCATTTGCTGAAGTCACTTGGACATTGTTTATTGTTTACCTTGCTTTGCTGTTTATATATATATATATATGTTCTATGTTTGCACTTTCCTGCCACAGTAAATTCTGTGCTTGTGTATCTTGCATGGCGAATAAAAACCGATTCAGATTCAGATTCTGAAACGTATGTGTTAGAGGAGGAGGAGAGATGGATAGATGTAAAACAGGCTTGTAACACCGTCTCTTTGACCAATAAGAGACTCTTACCTGGTCTGTAGGAGACACAGATTCTTTCTCCTGCAACGTTTCTTTTATAATCAACAGAAACACATTTTTAACAAAATATCTCAATAAAAACGTAATTGTTTACTATACATTTGCAAACAGCCAAAGACTTCTTATTAATCTTGTCAGCGCTTGGCTGTCTAGGTTATTTTTAACTATTATGAAATTAAATGCTTAATGCTTTGGTTGAGTGCATTTGAGAAACAGCATTTGCCTTGTTCCACGCCTGGACCACTGACATCAGATAGCACTATCTAGCTTTTAAGAACTGGAGGCACTTATGCAACTTCAAAGTAACAAACAAACATTTTGAGGGCATGAGTTTGGTAACAATAAACAAATTACACTGCGTTATTGTTTAATGATATGTTTTCAGACTAAGTTCAAACGTTGTTCTAATGCTCTTATCTCTGTACGCTACGTATCTTTCACATCTGTCTCTGAGCAGGCAAAACGTTCCAGGCAAACTGATCGGAGTTCCTTGTCAGTTGTGATTATTTCAGTGCTCAATCTCTGTTATAAGGCAATATGTCTGCCTGCAATTGCTCTGATGTTCAATATTGAAAAAGGCAAACAGGCATTGGTTTGCTTGTGGTCTCCTGGGAAGAAAAAAAACAGACATTTGGAATATCTAATGACATACAGGTACATGCACACCCACACGTGTACACGAGCGCCACACGTGTTAACAGCACGCACACGTGTAAACACACACACAATTGCTGGCACACACCACACACACACACACACACACACACACACACACACACACACACACACACACACACACAGAATGATGTTGTGATGTGATATGCACTTCAATGGAACAGAACAGTGTGACAGATTTTGCCCTTATTGGTGCTGACCTGTTGCTTGGACATATTACGGGAAATCGTACATTGTGTTCGAAACTTGCTCCATCAAAATGGGTCAACCTGGCTTGACCTTCTCCCTCGACACACCTTCTCCAATCTCGCCTTAGGCCACTTCCATCACCTTCCGACAGTTACGCCCACTGAGGGCGGGAGAAAGAGTGTTCACAAACAGAAGCTTTGCAGAGGACCATGGGATATAAAACGTTTCATCTTGGTGTGTCGTAAGTGTCAGAGTGAGATTAGAGTCAGATTTAATAACAGGTTTTTATTTTATTTTTAGGACGGTACAAAAGTATGTAAAAAGATTAGATACGCAGTTATTGCTAAATGTTTCTGTGACGTAGGGGACGTGATGCTTTGCAAATCATCTGTTTAGACTAGCGATTTCCAACCGGTGTGCCGGTATTTTGAAATATAAAAATAGTCATTTGTAGGCTTACTGTTGGTAAATAATTATAACAACTCTTACATCTTTTAAACGAACATTTTGCCTTTAATTCATCATGACCGAAACGACAATAGTTTTGCTTGGCACGTTGACCAACTGACATTTCCACCTTAACTTGCATACGCCCACTTGAATTCATTTAACACGCACCACTTCTACTTACTGCCTGAGACACTAAGCCAAGACAACAACTTCATTAGCTGGCTGTTAAATTAGTTCTCAAACACGAAAGGCCGGTTTTGGGCGCAGTTCGGCTTGTCTTCTTAAAATGTTAATCAATAATGTACAAAGGATTCTATGTTTCTGCCCTCCTAGCAAGAGGGAAAAGGTTTCAGATTAACAGTACACATACAATTACAAAGGTACGGTTCTTCGGACTCACACAGTAAAAGTACAGTGCTAATGTCAGTAGCTAGTGCTAGCTAGGCTAGCTCTGCTGTAGCCATCAAGGATCTGAGCAGTAACGTTAGACTAGCTAGCTAGCCTAGCTTGATTGCTAGTCTTTTCTAGTTATGTTAACTCACAGAACTAATTGGTCTGTTTAAAAAACATATACGTCATATTTGACCAATCAGGGTCAATTTAATTGGTCTTACTTGGAGTCAATATATCCTAAGCAAGCTTGAATTTCTTAATTCAAATAAATTACCTTCCAATTTTATGTAGTGCATCTGTAACATGAAAGTTGTTCTCCTCTGGAAGAACTTGGCATAAGAACATTACATATGAGAGGCACCCCTGTGACTGTCATTTCAAACTGCTTGTCACCTCCACAGCTTTTAGAAAGATGAGATGATTTGCATCTGAGGTAAAAGCATTTCCATGAGAGACATCTTGTTTCAGATGAAGATAGTGCTACTTAAACCAATTACTGCATCTATAAATATATTTGTTTGGATGACACAGCTAAAAACGGAGAGTAGTTATACTTTCTATTGAGAAGCAAACAATTCTATAGGTGGTTACCAGGATTGGACTGATGTTTGACTTATGTTTGAGATTCAATGCTGTTTATTTCTGACACACATACTGTGTTTTAATATGACAGAAAGTGTGGTTTATCTTAAAAGTAAGGTAATTCATAGTAATATTTGCAATGCCGGATTAATTATTATGTAAAAACTTACTCTGCTAAGATGAAACCAGTGGTATGGCACTATTAGATAGCAATGCAATCAAATTAATTTTTCCACGTGTACTGCATATTTCTGCATCCCTTTTCATGAGTCTGAGTATAAATATCTTAACGCTGAATCAAATAACCTAACCTCCCTCCTATCTTTTGCCTCTGCAGATCTCTATCATTTCGGAGTGAATGAAGTGTTTTGGCCCGTGAGAATGATTGGATTCCATCTTAAGGCTGAAAAAGCAGAGCCTGAGGTATTGGGATTTTTGAAAGAAGGGGGGAAATCAATTGAAGCCACTTGCTGGAGATATGGGCTGTTTATTCAGGGAGAAGAGGAGGAGGAGGGGGGAGGGGGGGGGAAGTCTGAGGAGGTACAAAACACTCAGAGGTAATCAGATTTCACCCACAGTTCCTCATGCAAGAGCCTCTTGAAATGGGCCACTCTTGCAAGGTTGTGAAGCCAATTTGTTCTCAAAATCTTTGCCCTTTCCTCAAACAGAGAGAAACAGATGAATGTAACCCAGTGTCAGTTGCATTATAAAGCATTCCAATCATTCACCTCACAATCGATGAGCTACTGGCTGTTTATTGGCACGCCGCGAACAACCAAAACATACATTATTCGCTCGTTTTTTTGCCACGGCATTTGGAAACCTTACATTACACTTCCGTTGGCTGTGATTCATTTCTGTGCTTGCGTGAGACTGAGCTGTGAGTTGTTGTCAAGAGAAGGCTTGTGAGAGTTACTACTTCATTAAGGTTTCATTCTGAATGATACTTATGTAAAACCCTCAGATTTTAGCACACACAAACGCACATGTAAATACCAGCGTGCACGCTCGACAAACTCACTCTCTCGATATTCGTTTAGGGATAGATCCCTTTGTCTCAGCATCTCTGTCTCCCACACACACAGACACATGTGGAGCATTAGCATGCACTGTTTTCACAGCCTCAGGTAGATGTGCTTTCATTAGCATTGCTATAAGGCGTCTGCTTAGATTTCCACTCCTGTAATCATTCCTGCCTGAGCACATGTTCGCCAGTAATCATGTCTGTAGGCTCACTTCCCCTACCCAGAGCTAAATGTTCATTAAGAACAAACCTATCTCCCCAAACAGACGTTGCTCACCCCATCATCGCACCCCTCATCTCCAACCAATCATTCAGGAACACAGTTATGGTGGAGGAGATAGAAATCCATTTGGCGTCAAAACACCCTCCTACTTGAATGGTAGCGTAAGGGCAGCAATCACAACTGTCTGGACTTAAAATGCTCTCTTAGCTTTAAGGACTCCTATAAGTCTCTTGTCTGTACAATACATTTTCATTTACATGGAGATTGTTTCCCGCAGGGTTGAATACATAAAATTCAATTGGCTGTCACACAGCCAGTGGCAGATAGGGCTTTGCACTTCAGTGTCTCTAAAGTAGGGTCCAGTGGTCCTCTGCATCTAAGGGTCCATCTGCCAGACGTCCATTGTCTTTTTGTAGAGAGACAATAAGTTGTCCCTCAAGTGAGTTGTATATGAAGTGGGTAACTAGCTGGGTTCAGTCCCAGTTCCTCTCTGAAACTTTGTTTATCCTCCGAATGCAGGGACTGAGGTCGTCTCCAGGAACTTCATCACAATGTTCTGTTTATTTCAGACTGGATTCTTTTACATATACATATTCGCAGCCAGCTGACACAGAATTTAGTTGTGCAGATAAACATGTTTTGCCTCAATTCAAATTTGTTTCCGGTTGATTCCACCTGCTAGTGAGGTCACCATAACCCTTTTTCCTCTAGTTTTGCTCGACCCTTATGTGGTACAGCATCTAGTAAATGTTCTTCCACATACTTGATGTAGTTAATTTAACTAATATCGCTGATCAAAAGAAGGATGTATGAAATAATTAAAGGAAACATGTCATCTAAAAACAAACGTTTACATTTGGAAAACAAACGAACAAATATATGATTAATTGCGCAAATGACATTAAGTAAGCGGTGAGGATATGCGATATTACAAAGTACTGACCAAACTAATTCCATTATGTTTTAAGGTTTTTAGAGACATAGATAAACAAGGAAAAACGACACAACCTATATTTGACTATCTGAATATCTGTCCAGACTGCTTAAATTCTTAGAATCTTTCCAGACTGTTCCAGAACGCTCTCTAAGGAGAAGCACTGAACCGCGTTTGAAATCTCATCACAAACCAGAAGTGATCATTTTATCAGCAGGACAGGGAATTCACAGCAAAGGAAACATACACCACCAGTCAAAAGTTTGGACACATTGTTACATTCATTTGAATGGGAGGATATGTCCAAACTTCTGACTGCTATATAAGATATTGAGAATCAAATTCACCTTTTGGGAACCTCAGAGAACAATGGTATTTACATCAAGAAAAGACAGTAAGTGTGTACGCAGGTGTTTGCAAATTGTAACTTGTTTTCGTTCAAGTCTGCAGGTCCAAAAACATTTAGTAAAGTTTCTAACCAAACAAGGATCATTAGTGGATAGTAATGTCAACGAGCTGGAGAATATGGCATCCTTATATAGAAGGCCAATATGTCATGTGCCATGCCTGCTGAGTTTGGCCTTAATCACAATTGCGAATTTAGTATTTTTTCATTTGTATTTATTTTTACAAGCAACTGCTCATTATAGCTTTAATTTGACACTCCAGTGGTGTGAGTCATAGCATACTTCTCATTATAAAGTCATAATTAAATCATCTTATTTTATTTATTTCCAACTCAAAGACCGTGTCTAGCAAGTTGTTTCTCTGGACTGGAAACATACACTAAGAGATATAACTCCTATTTAGAGTTGTAGTTCATTTCTACTTGACTGAAACTACAATACTTCTACAATACTACTTTTCTACATTTCATATTTGTATATGTGTAATTGTTGGTGTTACTGACTTTTTGGTCATTGGAAACGATGAATGAAAACTTGATCAATAACCTCTCTAAGGAACATGAATATTTGTACTTTATTTTTGGTTTTTAAGGATTTGAATGAAAAAAGGAAACTTGATTCTCTCAGGAACATATTGAGAATAAATATATATATATAAATATATATATATATATATATATATATATGAATGAACTGCATGATTATTTACATAATATGCAGTATTGTATATCCAAACACAATGAAACCAATGCAATTTGTTTCCAGCGAACAAATGAATTAAGAACATGCTGCTTCACACCACTCAGGACTCTGCTTCCTCTCAAATGGAATCGTTTACTCAGGCCATCCATCAAGTCTCATAAACACTACAGTAATGAAGTCTGGAAAGTGCTGGAAAGTTTAGCTGTAAATTCTGTGCATGAGTGGAATCACACTCCCCTTGCACTCACGTTTTGATTGGTCGTTTGAGAAGCGATTGACGTTTCACGACAACAGCACCCAGTTGATTCATTCAAATGATAAACCAGCTGTGATTTATTTTATGATGTGCTTCTGTTTGTTTTCTTTCCGGGAAGTGTGTGTGTTAGGGTTAGTGTGTGTGTGTGTGTGTTAGGGTTAGTGTGTGTGTGTTAGGGTTAGGGTTAGTGTGTGTGTGTGTGTGTGTTAGGGTTAGTGTGTGTGTGTTAGGGTTAGTGTGTGTGTGTTAGGGTTAGTGTGTGTGTGTTAGGATTTGTGTGTGTGTGTGTGTGTGTGTGCACAGACGGAATCAGCAATGTAAGGACTATTTCTAACCGCTTAGGATAGAAGCAGGTAGCAACTAAACACATACTCATCGATCATAAAAGTTTACCTTCAAAGCTCTCAAATTGGAATTTAGCGTTTAATAAGGTTCATGGAGGCTAGCCAGAGTTGTGACTCTGAAAATATCAAGACGATGAAACTAATTTGTTGTTTTGGAATACAGCATAGTGTCTTAAACAGGTACAGTCATTGTGGTGGGGGGCAAAATCACCCAGACCTCTTCGCAGATTATCAGACCTCATAGTGAGGGCCAGATTATCAAACCTCATAGTGAGGGCCAGATTATCAAGCCTCATAGTGAGGGCCAGATTATCAGACCTCATAGTGAGGGCCAGATTATCAAACCTCATAGTGAGGGCCAGATTATCAAACCTCATAGTGAGGGCCATTTTATCAGACCTCATAGTGAGGGCCAGATTATCAAACCTCATAGTGAGGGCCAGATTATCAGACCTCATAGTGAGAGCCAGATGATCAGACCTCATAGTGAGAGCCAGATGATCAGACCTCATAGTGAGGGCCAGATGATCAAACCTCATAGTGAGGGCCAGATGATCAGACCTCATAGTGAGGGCCAGATTATCAGAGGAAACACTCCCTCCTTCTTCCTGTTTTAGTGGACACCAGCATCCTTGAACCAACCATTCCTGTTCTTTCCTTACCTCCCTCTCCTTCCTTCAGGTATTTTCTTTCGCCGCTGCCTAATGATACATGCTAATTGTTTTTAAATGGCTTTTCAGTGTCTGTGTGCTTTCTGCTCCTTCAATTCTATTATGTCTGTTGGACCGTGCCGAAGTGAAAACTCACAACCGAGATTGGTCGGAGGTGTAAATCAATAGACTCAAATACAACAGCCGGGTCACCTGACCCACATCACCTGCAGCGAAGGGAGGGGGTGGAGGGAGGGGAGGGGACCAACATGAGACACCTGCAGGCCCTGAATGTTCATCCAGAAAAGTGAAATGGGGGAAAATAACTCGCTTCATTTATTTTACATTGGCAGCAGCAAGAGATGAACAGAGGCCAAGACATGGTGCCTGGAAACGCAGTTTGAAAGAAGGAAGGGATGGGAAGGGGAGCAGCAGCATGAGAAGGAGAGGGATCTCACTGCAGCTGTCTAAGGCGTTTTAATTTCACCAGAGATTACAGAGTGTGATGAGTCTGGCCATTCACCCCCCTCCCCCTCTCCGTCTCTCCCCCCCTCCCACTCTATGGCCACAGCACTGAGAGAGCTACTGGAGCTCCATGAATTCCCCTTATTATTATTTAATGGGGAAGGGAATCTAAACAAATGAGCTTCAGTTCTGCGCCTCGGCACCACAGGCCCACATTAATCCAGATGCCGGGACGCTGATGGCACTAATTTCTCAGGGCGAGCAGGGGCCTCATCTTCTAGCCGTCATGGAGGGACCACAACAAAGCCCACCAATCAGATGCGAGGGTCCTCGGCACCACAACAAAGCCCACCAATCAGATGTGAGGGTCCTTGGCTGGGGAAAGGGGAGGGGTGTGATGTTCATATCTCACCTGCTCCAACGATGTGTTGGACTGTCTATCCCTTTCTACTCCCTGTGGACGAAGGGTCGTCCATCTATGGGACAAAGAGACGGGAGCGTCATCGATGCAGCTGTCGGCGTTTTCTATCGGGCTTTGCGCAGGTAAAAGGCGGGCGATCTGTCTGAATCTATGGAGGGTTTGGACAGTCAGGGAGACGTGCACTGTGGAGGGAGAGCAGACAGCGTCTTGGCTCTCAGTCGGCTGCGGTAGTTCTCTCTAGCTCCTCTGCATGCATGGCCAACTGGGCTCCGGTACAGAGGCTGAACAGCACTTCTACCTAGAGGACCGCCTGGGTTCTGCTGCTCTCAAGCAGTAACTGAGTATAGTAGATAAACACAAAAGAAAACGCCACATACTGCAGGTTAGAGACGGAGGTGTTTTAGGTCAGCCTTTCTCAATCCTGGTCCTTAGGATCCTCCGGCCCTGAATATTTTAGATGTTGCCCTTTTCCCAACACACCTGGTTCAAATAACTCTGTTGTTAACTGGCTTCTGCTAATCTTGATAAAGACCCATTCGATCGACACTAGGTGTGTTGGAAAAAGGAAAGATCTAAAACATGCAAGGCTGGAGGGTTCTGAGGACCAGGGTTGAGAAAGGCTGGTTTAGGTGATGAAGAAAGATCTGTAAATAATGAGCTAAATGGCTGAAAATGCTGCACATGAACTGACCTCTGTTCTCCAGTCCCATCACAATAACCCCCATTAAACAGCCCTGTTCCTCTGGATAGTAAGTGTATGTGTGTGCATGTGCGTGTGTGGGTGTGTGCGTGTGTGTGTGGGTTGTGCAGTTGTACCACTGGGATTCTATTTAATGCTTAGCAGTTATTGAACAAGGGATTCCCTCAGGTCTCAGGGATATGGATGGTGTCAGTGAGTCTGGAAATGCTGTAATGATACAAAAATAATTTGCACAGCATTTCAGCGTAGTGTAGGACCTGGGTCAATCATTGGTTTTCCATTGTGTTACAGCTCACTTAACTGTTTCAGTATGCCATGGGTGTGTTTGTGGTCATCAGATCATCTGGTAGTGAATTCATTCAAAACACATTTGGAATGATTGAACACAGATGTTAAATCATCAATTATAGATTTAGCTTTTTTAATTATGAATCAGTAATACGTAGACTTGACAGCATTCATACATTCATACAGGCAATTAAACTTCTAAAACACTGCCAAGCTAATTGATGTTGTCTTGGCTTCTAAGGATTCGACTGGATATTTGTTTTGGTGGAGACATTGTTTCACATTTCATTGTGGGAAAACAATCTTCAATGTGTAATGTCAGTGCCCTTGGGCCAAGGGGCAAAGCCAGTCTTCTCCAACCAATGTAAACATTCAGACTAGAGTCCTCTGTGAAAAACAAATCATCTGATTAGTAATCATATTTGACTGTGCCAAATGCCCCCTCAATATAAAACAGTGTGTGTGCTAACCTGGAGCCATACTAACAACTAGCAGTTTTCAAGACTAAGTCTTGACACTATTTTATCATCTCAATAGAGCCCTGAGGTACATGGTACTGAGATGTCTGTGTAGAAATGTAGACATCATGTTTGTGTGGTCTGTGTCGTCACCTCTTGCTGTATATCTCCCACTTATGGCCAACTCTTGATTTCAGGTCGCGCTACAAATGAAAGCGGAGATGAGCCAAGCCAAGCTTTGCCGAGCTCCAGCTGTGCTGATGGGTAGGTGAGCGGTCCAGATGGCACGGGTGGGCGGAACAAGGGTCTGGCATCGCCAACACACAGGTTACACTCGCTCGTTTCCGTCTTACTTTAAAAAAGAGATTCTGTTGAATTACTGTCAAACGGCAAAGGTCTAAATGTACAGTGGAGGAGGAGGCAGGCTCATTGTTCTAACTCAGAGCAGATGATGAAAGCTTTGCTCTGTTTAAATAACAAAAGCAGCACGTATCTGGAGATAGTTGAAGGATACAGGCTGTCTTAGGTCATATGTAGGCCTTATATTACAGACAAGTCTTGTTTCCCAAGCGTTCATTGAAGGAGAAGAGCGGTTAAAACACACACCTGAGTTCATACCTTCATGTAAGATATTTTGATACACATAGAATGGCAACAAAACGTCCCTCTGGAAGGTTGTAAAACCGTCTCTGCTGTGGCGTGCAAGACTTACAGTTGTAAATCTGATATGATGTTATTATCAGAGGCAGTAACTGACACACTGACAGATATGCTACTACCTGGGGACTTAGTTAATAACGGTTTATTAGCTCCTGTTAGTCTACAGAGAATCAAAGACAAGCGTGTTTGACATTTGGATGCATTTGGCTGATTGGCTATTCATCTTCTCATTCAACCCAAGTGGAACCAGCTTCAGATCTGTAATTGCTTTGTCTACTACGCAATAGGAAATTGTATTGAAATAAATTACACAAATAATTAGATGATGAAAATTATAATTATTTTTCAGTCCTTGAGATCTGAATGAGTAAATATTTAATCAAATATTTGTAATCATGATGAATGCTATTGGTTTTGGCTCTGTTGTGATGTGGCGAAAATCCCACAGTGCACAGACTTGATAATACAAAGTGCTATTGAATTACACTGCCACTGTTGGTGCATATCTGGAAATTCTGGAATTTATTTTTCCATCCTGATATAAACGTCTAATTATTTGTCAAATTATTATTAAGACAAAATGTTGCTTGTAGCTTGTCTAATCATATTTTAGACTTGAATAAATCTCAAATCTCATTTCTTCTTTTTAGAGAACTATGTTCAAGCTCCTCCTGTGAATATTTTCTCCCTCTTTCCTTTTGGGCAGGGCACAAAATGCCGCTATACAACTTCCAATCCTTTCATTTCCATTCATGCAACAAACAAATGACGTCACAAAATAGGGATTTGGCTTTTGGACGGTCGTTAACCTGTCATTTTACGAAGCATTGGTGTTTTTGAAGTCATGTTGACCTCCATTTATCTTGACATTCAATGTGTTTTTCTGTCCAAAAGCAATCTGGTGACATAGCGACAGTGTCACCATCCTTTAAACCTCTTCAGCCATGGCCATTGCAGACGCCTGCCTTGTGGCTTTGAAGAATTGGCTCCCTATTCTGAGAAATAGATTGGGAGACATTGTATGTAAAATGTGTTGGGCACTGGCTGTGGCGGCTGTTGTGCCTCCAGTATTTTGGTGTGTTTCAATCCCCTTCAGAAAAGGTCAAAAATGCCGTCTCATTTTGAAGTGTTTCACAAAAGTATGAATTTAAATGAACAGTTTTTGTATTTATTCTCATCTTTTGACCGAGGTTATGGTTGTAGTGTTTGTTCACAACCCTGAGATACATGGTTAGTAGGTCCTGGCATGGTTTCTGTTATTTCATTCTTTTCGGTATTAGACAAATATATAAATACAGAAATTAAAATACAGTTTATACCAAAAATCCCAGCATGGATATTGATAGTCATCCAAATGTTTTCTGTTGTTCCATGTTGAAACCAGACTAATCTGTTTAGCTCATGTAAAAAAAGAAAGAAAGTTTTTTATGTCTGGCCTCGAAATTAGTGATGTAAATCGTTATTCACTCTTTAGAGATCTGTGGTAAGTATCACTGGAGGTCTTATATGTGTAAGTACCCGATGTGTGAGGGGCATATCAAGAACGAGAAGCAGTATTGCCTTCAGCTACATCATGTAATGACACATTTCGTTTGGCAAACACTCTCATCCACAGTGAAGTAGGCCCTGCAGTGCACGGCAAGGATTTAAACTTGCAACCTCTAGATTGCAGTCAGGTGCTCTAACTATTAAGCTGGACCCTTCCCTCCCTTTTTTTTCTATTCGAATTTCGTCTTTTGTACAAAGTCGAGATGAAACATTACAGTCTACCCAGGGGTCATAACACTGTTAGAGCCAATAGATATGGACTTGACAACACATTTGTATTTCAAAAGAATTCATCGAGGAGGAAAATCGGATACGTACAATACCTACCGAGCTACCTTTTGTCTCTCACATAACCAGGTTTACATTTCCATGCACCTGCCAGGCCTCAGTTTCCAGCAGAGCAGCATGTGTGTGCCGTACTACAGCGGTGAATAATGCAAAACAGATAGTCTTACAGAGCCAGGGTCTTCTACATAATACACAAAGGGATGCGGATGTCATTTCTGAGTAGGATGGCATGATGGCAGCCCTTATAGGAATGTGTCTGCTTGGTAGACCCCGCAGTGCACAACAGCGGCTGTTTCTCCCTGAGGTTACAACACAGTGTCATTACTACCACGGTAGTACGATGAGACATGTGGCAACATGTTATTGGTTTGTAGTTGGGGTTTTTTTTGTTTTTTTTTACACACTCTTCCCCATCTCTCTTTCCTCTTGTATTCATTACCCAGCAAATCCCCCCTGAACCGGAGCTGGTCTTGTCAGTAAATGAATCAAATAACATGGCCAGATGCCGCTACTTGATCCAAACACACATATTAAAAGTGTAGTGTGTGTGTGTAGTGTGTGTGTGTGTGCGTACGTGAGAATATCAGTAACAGTGTTCGCGTGTCGGAGTTTAGTTCTCAGTTAAGTCATGAACACCCTATGGCAGATGAGGGGGAAATTTGGGCTTCCTGTATTTATAATACTTTTTTCCTCCTTCCTTGAAACTTGCCCACACTACGATGTGGGAAACACACACACACAGACAGACACACACACACGCACACACTTGCACGCACGCACGCACACACATGCACACAAACACCCACACACATACACACGGTCACAATGGCGCCCACACAACAACAACTTAGAACCACAAATTGAGTGCTTCCACTTACACCAGCAATTTCATATGTTATGAAAAGTCATCATTCATACTAACATGCCCCAAGAGTGCCCTTATTCCACGCATGCTTGGAATGACTGGATATACATCCGCCAAGTCAACAATCACAATCAATAAATAGGCCTCGTGAAAACATGATGCTCTTTCACATTACACTGATAAGTGTTCCTGTAGACTTCGATTTTTTGGACAGTTTTTCTCCCCAAGGTCATACATTTGATTAAACTCAAAACGTCTGAGCCGTCAACAAGGGTCATTGACGTCTTCACCGTTCAAGTTCTCCGTGGTGATGCTGCGTCTGCCATCGACTCACCCAGGGATCACTTACGCTTAATAAAGGGCGCGGTATCAATCCTAATGATCATTAGCTTGCGCTGGTGTTCATGTGGAGGATGGCTCGCGAGTCTCTGACCTTCACGAGATTGTCAGACTCATTCCTCAGGACTAGTGTTGAGGCATGTCTGCTCATTAAGAAATCGTGTTATTACAGTTTCCATGCCATCCTGCAGATCCACTGTATCTGTATTCACATCTGGTCAGGGTTGAATACTTTGCACATTTAAATGCTAAAAAGCATTAGCTTGACAGACTAATGGGGCCTGTATTTTTCTCTCCATTGCGCCGAGCTGGATCTGTCAACGACGGTTAACTATTTGAAATAGTTTAAATATCTTTTACATACTGTGGACTGCAATCTGAAGACCTGATATTCATAGTCCATTCAGATTTTTGGTGAATAATGTCACTGATGCATCCGTGGAAAATGACGTTTGAGAGATCTTCCACAGGCTAGATGGTGTCTGTCGTTTCAATTGTGCAGTCATGCAGTTCAGCTTTGACCGAAGATATCGATCACCAAAAAATATTTGAAATAAAACCACAATCATACAAACTCCTGACAAAATCTCCATTCACGATCGATGGGAATTGGAGAATTTATCCAGAAACCATTCATCCTGAATCTGTGCTTTAAATGTGCTCATTGGCGCGTATCACACCAGCAGCAAGCAGATGTTGGCTTGGCAGCTCTGCTTGAGCGTTCAGAGCTCATACTGTCGCCATCCAAGGCCAGCAGATGCCACCACGGCCGAGAGGATGCCAGTACTTTTTGCTGTTTTGTTGTGGCCTTGAAGGTACGCAACATGCTGCCTAGGAATCCCAGATAACCTGGGAGATGCTCATGAGGGAGGAGCCGTCCGCCCCCCCCTCCCTCCCGTCCCGGATCCGTGTTTGCTGAATATCACACAAGCTGATCAATACGTCTCTGCCCCGATTCAACCAGCTTCGACCGGTTCGGAGACGTCTTGTAGCTGACTGTAGATGTGCTGTGGACAGACGTGATGATTTCTTTTCACAATGACGCTTCATTCAAAACCGAAAATCTAGCATTGACCATACTTATCAGGACGCTGTTATAACAAGCATAGCTGCTCGGTTGCAGTTAATGGATTTCAGTGTAATTATTTATGATTTTTTTTTGCGTGTGGCCAAATCAAGGGTGCAGACCAAAGCCCTTTTCACACATGCACACCAAACATTTACCGGTTACATAAAAGGGTTGGGGAAATAAATTTGATCCATTGTACAGGCCTGCTAACTGTATTGTATCTGTATTCCTAGAGGAGACACACCACACTGTACTGTTCTCCCTTGAGTGACACACAGAGACCTCCAGACGTGCAGACTTAAAGCCAAACCCCCAACAGCTGCCTTGTAAAGATGCAGCCTCTGAGACGATCAATGCAGGCTGCCGTAAAACATCTAGACAGTTTATCAAACTGAGATGGAATACAGCGGTACGTTTCATCATTCTGGCCATGCTAAACTGAAGGGGTGTTTTGGGATCATGTCAGTGGTTTTCAAAACACTTTTCGCTTCAGTTCCCTCTTTTCCTGATTCCTGAATCTGAGTATCTTGTATACCCATTTTTGTGTGAGTGTGAGTGTGAGTGTGAGTGTGAGTGTGAGTGTGAGTGTGAGTGTGAGTGTGAGTGTGAGTGTGAGTGTGAGTGTGAGTGTGAGTGTGAGTGTGTGTGTAAATACTTGTCCCCGTTTTTCCATGTTTCTCTTATGCATGGGCGGAGCCAGATGTTGGAAACTCGCCCCGACTAAGTGAAAGTTTGGTGAAAGCTTAGATAAGAACTTCCACAGGTAATGCAAGCATGATATGAGTTAGGCTAACACTAGCTCACATTTTCTGTGGATTGAATTGTTTTGTGAGCTTCTATGTAGACTAATAAAAACATTACATTGGACTCTTATTGTTATATTTGCAGAAAATTACAACCCAATTTATAACCTAAAACATTTGGGGCTTAACAGGCCCAGAAGCCCCTCCCCCTCTAACTCCACCCACTCTTCCACATACCCCTGTAGTACCTCGTGTTCCCTTTGTTGAAGAAGCAGAATGAAATGAACAAACGATCCGAGGAGTTTAATCTCACAGCGGGTTGCAAACGCCAGCCTGTCAGTGTGGCCGCCAGCCCCCCAGGAGATGAAGGACTCTGGAGGGGCCGCCCGCGGGGCCAGGAGCCCCCTGATGGAACATCCACGAGAGTCCATTCATCAGCCTGCAGCACCCAGACCTGCCCAGTCCGTCCCCAACTCTCCACAGGCCTCCCTCAATAAGTAATGCTTGATCATCCTGGTTGAGCAAGTGGTCCTTTCATGGATGTGCCTGGAAGAGGATCCTGTGTGTGTGGGGGGGGAGCCAGTGAAAGGATGTCTGTGCGATGGCCGGTGTGACTTTGCTGTCAGGACGGAGTGATAGGGTGTTTGGGCTCAGACGTACGACAGCTGGAACAATAACCTCGTTCTGTAACGTGAGATCTACCTCCCTGACTTAATGAACAGAAGAAAATGAGACTTATAGAAATTGGATTAACCCTTGGAAAAGTCGAATATTTCACCTCAAATCTTGCCAGATTATTCAGATGATTTATTATTCAGTGGTTATTTACTTGTTCACCTTTGTAGCTTCTGTCAGCTCGTTAATTTAATACAAATGCAGAGTTGAAATCACCATTAGCAACACGAACAAAGGTCGGTTGTACTTGAAGTAGAGGTAGAGGCCTTGCTGTGCTGTCCCTCAGTTTAAACTCCCAGAGCCCTGGATCCTGCCTCACTCCCCATACTACTGTACACAGGTAGAATGCTGAGCAGATGAAATTTAGCCAATTGTTTATCTTTGGTGGAGTTTGACTGGGGATCGAACGCTAAACTTTCCCATCTCAAAGCTGACACCGCCTCAAGGTCACTGCATGGGCCTGTGCTGAAGGGGTCTAATGCTGTTAGCATCCTGTGGAGAGAGAGAGGCTGCTTGTAACAGTACAGATGGCTTTGGTTCCTCCTCCCACTGCCTCTGAAAGAGGACCGAGCATTTCTCAAGCCTCATGTTTACCAGCTAACAGACAAACAGCTCTCACATCATCTAGTGACTGAGTTGTACTGGGAACGAATGGCAACACGAGACAACCGAGAGGTGTTGAAATCGTTTTTTTTTTTAAATGTGTGTTTTACTTTGAACGCATAATATGCCTGGATGAATCCTTTTGGTTTATGACTTAATAAACCAATATTAAAGTCAACTTTGTGTCCGACAATTTAGCTACTGAGGCACTAAAGGCAGATAAGCTTGTTCTGTCTCCGGCTTTTTGAATTCAAATGAGAAGTGATTGGCTCCATTGAATAGAGAGAATGAAGCACACAAAATGCTTCTGTGGAAACTCACAAAAAGAGAAGGATGCAGGTCATCACATTGGCTCATATAAATACTATTCATTTCAACAACGGAATTTCTAAGCGACTGTATTGTAGAAAGAAAAAAAAACCCTCACATTGTTCCAAACCAATTACATCATCGCCTTTGTTCTATTTTGTGATTGCGCTGCGGGTCACGCAGTTTTGTTCCGATTCCAATTCAAATGTAGAATCCCATGGAGGTTACAGCCACCTCCACTTTGATTTATAGAAAATGTGACAGAGGCAACTAGTAATTATAATCACTGATTGATTCAATCGACTTAAACAGCCATAGGGCTGGCATAGAGTCCACCCCTATCCCAAAATGCAAGCTAGCCTAGCCTAGCCTAGCCTAGCCTGTGACTGCTCTGATTCCAGTCTGCGCTTCGCTCTAGGCTTCAGTGGGATTCTGAATCCTGATGAATTATGTAAGGGCCACTGGCCCCCCACATGAAGGGGGGCCAACTGATGAGAGAGAGACAGTCCCCGCGTCGACCGGTGCACCACTGAAAAATACATTAAAGCCACAGCGGTGGTGGTGCCGGTTGCCAGGGACAGCTGCAGCTTGCAGTGACACAGGTAATCAAAGACCGTGTCTGTTCCAGCCGCCATCGATGAGGTTCTTGCGCGATCACGCAAGTGCGACTTGATGTGGCGAAACAGGACGAAACGTGATGGCAATAAAAGCAAGTCAATCACACAGGGCGTGTCTGGAAGGTCGTGGACAGACTGCCCAGCAGGGGGGTAATGCATGTTGGGGCTCGGGTCATCTTCACCTGCTGGTTATCAAACGAGTTTTATGGATTCGCATGCCTGGACTCTGAATTCATGCCAGGCACACGTGTATAAAGGTGTATCTGGAGAATGCTGCGTGCTGGACCGATGCCTGCGGACAGCTGCTGGCTAGCTTGCCTTGTCAATAACTTTGTTTTGCACGTGCTGAAGTCAAATATTGACGCTCGTGGCACCAGTAGACTACTTGTTACTGTCCTACTGAGCATGTAAGAATGTCATAAAATGCGAATGATGTAGATAAAAACTGAACATGTAAGTTCATAATTGGGCCTAGCCTACATTTGTTTACAAACAGGTAGTTCCTTATCTCCAAACCAAAGAAGTTCTTTGGAACTAGAACCAGCTTGTATAGAAGCACACATTTAATTCTAGCTTGCTGTTAATAATCTTATGTGTTTCTTTTAGTAGGTCATGGTAAAAGATGTACTCATGAAGGATTCTGTTCAGCCTGCCAGCAGACTGTCACAGGCCGTGTTATTTCAGAAGTGGGTTGAGTCAAACCGGCGATCCAAATCTCCTGTCAAATCTCTCACATCTGAAATGGTCACCAGTTTCTGTGTCACGCTGGACGAAAGCGATTTTAATTTAGGAAAACACATCTAACCTCTAACCTTAAGTAATGACAGTGTTTAATGTGTGAACGAGGAGGAGGATACACACCAGGCCACTTTGCAGAAACGCCCTTAAGACAAGCTGAAGCTGAGAGATCGTCAAGCCGACTTGGAACGATGGGTAGAAACTCACTGTACACACGACACATCGACCATGACGATGCTGAACTGCACAGTCCCGAGCTGATTTTACACAAACAAAAGCAAATTTATAAGATTATAAGCGTCTGTTTTAAAACAACGCAAACATTCCGTTTGGTTAAATACAAAGTTTGTCATGATGTACAGACGACCTTGTTTTCGTTTGTAAATCAATATGTGTATACTTTAATAACCCTGCTAACATATTATTTACGAATATCCATATTCAAAAAACGTGTCGAAAAAAATGCAGTTTCATAGAGTTAATCAGTTGACATTTTCTTTTAGATTTTTTACAGTTAATGTGGCACATTAAGATATGAGATTATCTCATGAATTCTAATCTTTGATGATCTTTATGAAGTGTATTTAATTATTCAGGGCCCTGTGATCAAATGCTTGTTGTATCCAAGTGTGACAGAAATTAAGCTATAAATAGACTTTTCATCAAAAATATATAATCCCTTCTGTAATGCACTGGTTGGTGGCATCTATGCTATCACTAATCACTGCTATCTCTTATCTTTCAAAGGGAATCAGTCCTTACTAAAACATTGTGAGTGAATGGCCTAGATTGGGTCTAGGTGACTGGGGTTGTCCTTGATTCTAACTAGAACATATTAGCTGACACTTTCAGAGACCGTTCATAGCTTACTTTCCCAGAGTGGTCTTGGAAATGTTGTTTGTGACAAAAACAGAACCCCAATCCCTCTAACACCATCCTGTGAGATGGCTCTAACACAGCTGTTCAGATGCAAAAATCTGATTGCGTTGAAAGGTGTCTGAAAGGAAATAGCCTGCAAACCTATTTGTGCTTTTGGTTGTAATTGGCCACCTTCATCTATCCTGTATCAGTGGAGTAGCCCTGTGTTACTCCCGCTAATGCGCTACAAGACTTTGCTCTCCAGTCACATGATCTGCCCCGCTGCTAATTTACTTGCCAATCAGAATGAAGGATTACGCGCATGGAAGCATGAATATCAGCGACTTAAAATGAGGAAAAATCCAGCGCAAGTTATGTTGTGTAATGTAAATGTCAAGTTTCTTCACATACATGCACAAAAGGACCTTTCAGCTTTTCAAGCGAACGATTTTCCATTGACTCATAACCTGCTGCTTGTTCTTACCAGTTGTTGGCAATTTCTTTCTTTTTCATCTCGTAGTTTAGTTTCAGTCGTGAATCATAGTGGTTTAAAAATAACTCCAAACCATAAGGTTGAAGAAATAGCACTGATAATAACCTTACTGTAAATGCGGATGAGAGATTCTGTTCAAATGCAACAACAGTAGACATTGTAAACTGCATTTTAATATCGTACAATGTTTCACCGTAGCATTTAACATTTGTATAACAATGTAACTTTACATCATAATATTTTCACACCACCACGATTCTTGCCTTGCCTCCATATGTGGACGTCGTCCATTTCTATAAATGTAGAAACTCGGGAATCCAATCGCAATATAGCTGGATAAGGCATTTTCAGTCGCCTCATCCTTCCTATTGCTAAGCAGAGAATAATATATGTCAGAGGGCCGTACCCTAAAGGCATCGAAGTGTCATTTCTTTGGGAAAGCCTCTGGAGTGAGGTCTAATCTGCGTGGGTGGATGGATCACCCTCTGGATTATTAATCTGAAGATGGATGGTCCTGATGATGTGCTCTAGGCTGCTGCAAATAGAGGAAAACAGATCTTCTCCTCCCTGTTTAATTCACCGCGGTCTGTTCTGCTGAAATAAGCCTGACAGGATGCGTCTAACCTTTACTGGGCAGAACAGCTCAAACATTTTCAAGGTTGTTGTTTTTTTTATCCTTTGGAGGTTTTCATGGTGAGCAGAGAAACATCTTGAAGAGCAACGTTTGCGTTGGTTTGTTCGTTTTGTTGACGTTATCTCATTTTGTGTAATGGTTCGGACTCGATAACACACACGACACGGACTAATTGCCACGAAATGAAATATGAGCTTTCGCAGATTAAACCTGTTTGTCTTGTTAGTTGGTTCCTCACAGAAGGCAACATTATTGCCTTTTCAGTTCACTTTGTCTCACGGCTTACATTACACGTCAGGCTTTAAATGGGTTTTTCATGAAAAATACACCCTTTCTACCCAAGCAGTAGTCTCTGAGCGGATGCAAGTTTATTGTCTGTGGACGGGGACCAGGCAAATGGTTTCATTTACACTCATCTTGAGAAAAGACTCCCTCATGAGTGTTAAATTAGTTTGAAAAAGAGTCGGCCTGGAATTGTCTGGCTTCAAACGGTATGCGTGGAAATGCACTTACAGTAGTAGATTGTGAGATGAGTTTGATTGTTTTTTTAACATTTCAGAGTATGTTATGTTTCCTCCCCGTTGAACGTTTATCCTTGGAGAAGCACGGAGCACGGACAGATCAAGCCTGCTAGATTCTCACATTGTCAAGTTACAGTTGAGTTGCTGGTCTCTACAATCCTACTCCTATACGGCCTTGAGTGACTAATACCAAATCGAAAAGCCACAAGCCACACGCACAAAACAGTGAATTGCTCCCCTCTCATTTCCCCTCGTCCTTATTTCAAACACTCAGTGCTTCTACTGCTGTTATTTCATTTTGCTCAACCATTCAGCCCTTTAAGAGGCCCTTTAAGAGGCCCTTTAAGAGGCCCTGCCCCCCCCCCTGCCCCCCCCCCCGCCCCCCGCCCCCCGGGGTTGCACCCACACATCTTAGAGAAGCTCTAACGAAATTTCGTTCTGTAATTTGTACACCTTGATCCATGTTCTGGCTCATATAGAATCTTACACCTTTTCTCTTTTTCTTTTCCCTTCCAGGCACCTGGCACAATGTTCACATTCTCCTACTCTAATTCCATTTGTACAATTGCGCGCAGACACCAGGGACTAGGAAAGTGTTGCATATCTCATTTCAGATTATGATCATTTTTACAGGTTTCTTTTTTCTTTCCATTCCTCTGCGATTCTGTTTTTGCATGTGGATGTGGGCAGTTCCATGGCTGAGTAATTGTGTGTAATGATGTTTTTCTGATTGGGTTAATATCAGGGGGGCACTACTTCGCTACGATTTAATTGCCAAACCTGATTGCCAGTGTCTCCCACCACTTTCACAAAACTCCCAGCACATGGACTTGTCACAATTTGAGAGGAATTGAGGATGATGTTGCCGGTTCTCTGGGCCGCCTCCTGCATGTTATTGCTTAGTTAAGGGCGATCTGGTGGAGACTGGCTGTAATTATGAGTCAAGATTTGTGGTGTGAAATGTGGCATCGAAAGCTGTTTTTTATTCACTTCTCCTATCAGTTTTGGTCTGTTGATGACTTGCGGTTCTTGGTTTTAATGCCAGAGATTCTCAATTAAATATTCAGACTGAATTTTAAACACGACGGATGCCCGAGAGATTGGATGTTAATATTTATCCTCAAGTCCTACTCATGGTCAAATTAAAATGTGCCCAGTTGATTTCTAAAACCTTTAACAGCTATTTAATTTTTGTCATAGCAAACAGACTGTACATTTTTTATTCGAAATGTTCAATAGAATTGATAGACATTAGGCTTGTGCAAGTAAGGCAGTAGGAACTTTTGTGAACAGGTGACAATTTGTGCAGGGTTGCACGACCCTGCCAGGTCCAATACATGTGTCTGGAATGTTCATACGATGACAGGAATCTGTCTTTTTCTTCTCTTCCTGCTGTCAGACTACAGACATACGTCTATGAACAGTACAACAATAACCTGTGATGTTCTCACACTCTGAAGAAAAACACATTATCTCTTGTGCTGCGCTGCATTCGTGTTGCAGATATAACGTACTTTAGAGTAAGCTGCAGGATAAAAATGTTAATTCATGTAGAGCAGGCACAGTAGAAAGACTGCAACTGTCCTGTCAACATACTCCTGAATGAAGGTTGACGAATCTGATTGCCCACTCCTGCCAGCGACCATGAACATCTAGACAGGTAATCCAGTTGTCAAGGCCCACATTTTATCTACAAACAACTCAACCAGAGCTAGCATGAATAGCCCCACACATTCTCATTTTGAAGCCCACAAGCTTGGAGGATTTTCCAGAAACGTTGATCCATGAAATCAGGGTACGGATGACAGACTTCTCAAGGCAGTCTCATTACCAGAACCTGCTGAACAGGGGAATAGGTCACAGTGCACTGGGCAGATGAGAACAGGGCATGATTCTGGCTTAGATTTGGGTTAGACTTTGATTAAGATATTGCGAGACAGTGGGGGGGGGTCAATTGTTTGGTAAGATAAGGAAGAAAATGATCAAAGCCAGCGTCAATGGTTTGAAAGTAGTGTTTGCGTGTCCAGAAATGGAAGGATAATGATTTTTCTGTCTACAGACTGTAGGCGTTTGGAGAAGACATAACAAAGTCTAAATGAGCATAACTAGAAGAGGTCACCATCAGAGAGTGGAAATCGCTGCAAATTTACCATTGGTCGCACAAAGCACATGCATCTGCCTTCAAGGTAAATTGGAGGGAACTGACTGTATCCAACCCGCTGCACTTATGAGACTTCAAAGAGAAGCCTTGTACACAGTGTCATCCTGGTTGGGAGGTTTTACAACCTAACAACCCAAATCCCCCCCCCCCCCCGTTCCCTCTGATGTTTCCCCCTGACGAGCATGTCATTAATTAATTCCCTTATAAGACAATTAGTAAGTTCAATCAAAGCCTTTGGCTGGTTTTAGATTGGATACATTTAAAGAGTGAAGGACAGTTAGTTTAACGTGTTGATGGTGTTGTGTACGTGAGGTGAAATGCAGGGCTGCCATTAAGACAGACAGTGCTAACATCTTGTGCTTTGTGGCATAGTACTGTACAGATTTTGTAGTACATAGCACAACAGTATTTTTAATACCTAATACTGCATGGTATTTATAGCACATACTACTGCATGGTACTTGTAGTACCTAGTACTGCATAGTATTTATAGCACATAATACTGCATAGTATTTTTAATGCCTAGTACTGCATAGTATTTATAGCCCATAGTACTGCACAGTATTTTTAGTACCTAGTACTGCATAGTATTTATAGCACATAATACTGCACAGTATTTATAGTACCTAGTACTGCATAGTAGTTATAGCACATAATACTGCACAGTATTTATAGTACCTAGTACTGCATAGTATTTATAGCACATAATACTGCACAGTATTTTTAATACCTAGTACTGCATAGTATTTATAGCACATATTACTGCACAGTATTTGTATAACACAGTACTGCTTTGTATTTCTACCGCACATTGTTATAATGCAGTGTTTCACATACTGTATTACTAAATGGTATTTTAAGCACATAGCTCTTAGCAGTATTCTTACCAAGCGACTGCATGCACATCCTATCATAGTAAGGAAAGCATTTTAACTTTCAGAAGTGCACTGAAGCACTCGTGTTCAGTTTTTCGTGTTGGCTGCCTGTACCTGCGCATCCATCCATTACCCTACTCACGGTCTCACGGTCGCTGAGAACTGAACGGCGTGACTCACAAAGACTACGTAGTGAAAATAGCCTTACATTCTTATACCCTTGAGCTACGGCCATTTCTACGTACAGTTTTTGTTCAAGCTCTCTATAGTGAAAACGTCGACATGCTACACATCTCCAAGCTGGGAAATATCGTATACTGACATTCTGTATTATGTCAAGATATATAGATATATAGATATATAGATATATAGATAGCTGTTTAATATGACAACATCCAGTTGGTACATGTTGTTCTCTACTGTAACTCTACTGGAGCTCTTTTTCCTCAAAGAAACTAAATGAAAACACAGCTACAATGAACCATCGTATTATCCAGGGGAAAGTCTTTGTAGAGCAGTGAGAGCAGTTCTCAGTTCTTAACATCAACAGACTTCTTGCGTATCAGGGTCTGCAGGAACATTCAGTAGAGCTGTTTTAGCCCTCACAGAAGTGGACAGTATAGGGGCCATGGAACTGAAAACATCACTGCTTAAATGACTATTCCTTTCTTTTCCTAATTCCTCTATCAGTCATCTATAGAGGATGCAGTACGCATGGCCGGCAGGACTGTGGGAGTCAATTAAAATGATATGTATACCGAATGCAAATTGGCATCTCTTCTTTTAAGGGCCAATTTAAATGCTGAGTAGTGCATCTGTGTCATCCAAAGGTCTAATATTGGCATTCTTATGTTGAGTGAGAAACAAACTTTGACAACACGACCACTAAATGATGTTCTTGTGTTCATTAGCATAGCTTGGCTAGCTGTCTCTGAAGAATGATGAGATTCCATCTGCTATTTATCCGTGCTGAAGGTCTGCTGTACCACGCGGCCCTTGAACGAGTCAAGTTAGTGAGTGTTTGTGTGTGTGCGTGTGAGTGTGAGTATGTGTATTTGTGCGAGTGTGTATGAGTGTGTGAGTGTGTGTGTGTATGTCAGTGTGTGTGTGTGTGTGTTTGTGTGTGTGTATCTGTTTGTGTGTGTGCGTGCGCGCGTGCGTGTGCGTGTGTGTGTGCGCGTGTGTGTGCTTGTGTGTGTGCTTGTGTGTGCGTGTGTGTGCTTGTGTGTGTGTGTGTATTTGTGTGTGTGTTTGGGGTGAGTGAGGGAGGGTAAAGAAGTGCAGTTTGGAACACCCATTCATCTACTTTAATCCAATTCTGCCTGCAGGTACTACTAATCTATTAGAGCCCTGTCTTCCATACGCTGAACCCCTAACACCACCGAGCACAGTAGCACTTTGTAGCCATGGAACCAAACCTAGGCTTTATTGAATGGAGCCATCAGGATGGCTGTAGATACTCCACCATGCACATCCCCTGCAGCAGTCTCTTATGGCCCATTCAGGAGGGATGGCCCGTCGCTAACTGGAGAATGATGCACGCAGGTCGGCATCTTGTGCATTCATTAAATGCTCAGCTTTGTACAGGCACGACTTCTCAAGGTACAGCACAACATGTAGAAGAGGGTATTCTGGTTCATGCACATTAGTGTAGGCTGTGTGTGAGCCCCCCACCCACACACACACACACACACACACACACACACACACACACACACAGTGAAACGTGACCCGTTGACTGTTGTGTTACTCCCATCTCTCATGAAGCGATTCCCCTCTCTGCGACAGACCCTCCAGCCTGTGGATTACAGAGAGAGACCACATCTGCGCAGGGGAGATACTAAGCACTTGATCTCAGCAACTCAAGAGTCTCCTTTGCACTTGAGGGTTCGTCATGTCATGAAGACTGTGTGCACTGTGTGCATGATCATTATCATGCTTGTACTACACACCAGGAGACTTTACCCAAGGGCTTTACCAATGGGAAATGAGAGCTTATTAGCAATGAAAATACAAACCACTTCAGTGCATTAACACACTCCAGAGTCACGTTCACACCTAACAATTAGCATTACTCAGACAAAGTGGGGTACGTGTGTGCGCGCGTGTATCGTGTGGGTAAATAGATCCAGGAAATACCCGTATGCAACAGCCTCGTTTTCAAAACATTCCAGACAGTTACTGCGTTTGTAACGTTTCTTTTTTGGCGAGTGACCAAAAACAGTGGCAATGCATGATGGGAAACCAGATGGGACACGACTGTTCAGACAGCGCCCTGCAATACCTGGAGGAGCTCTGATGGGGGACCCAGGAGGGAGGGATGAGAAGGGAGGGAGAAGGAGGGAGGAGGAGAGAGGAAGGAGCTGGAGAGAGGGAGGAGGAGAGAAGGAGGGAAGAGAGAGGAAGAAGAAAGGAAAAAAGAGAGGGATGAGAGAACAGAAAACAAAACTGGAAAAAATGCAACAAAAAATGAGATGAAAGGGGAAACCACTCTCTTGCTCAAGTATGAGTGGAAGAGAGTGGGAGAAGAGGGAGGGGGAGGGAGAGAGAGAGAGGTAGAGAAGGAGGGAGGGAGAGAGAGAGGGAGGGAGGGTGACTGGGTGAAACCATCTTGCTTGTAGAACAGTAATTTGTCAGATCCTGAAGGCCACGGCAGACACATTTACTCACTGCGTTGTGAAAAACCATATTTCCTTCTTTCCTGCCTGTGAAATCGCCTCATATTGCATCAAGGCTGCTCTCTCGCTATAGAAGCGTCTCATATCAGTCCGCTGTAAAACAACCATCACAAACCTCTGGTAACAACATAAAAGTTTTAAATTGCATTGTGTGTTTGCAGAGGAACATAGCTCATGTCTCCACATCTCTGGGGAAGTGTAGTGCTAACATTCTTACAACACCACAGCTTCTAATTGCCAATATCACATTCACTATATGGTGTTGATGATCATTCATTATGAATGGTTGTTGTTTGAAACAGCTTGCTACTTACATTTGAAATAGAAAGCCCCTATTAAGACACAGACTGGTAAGTGTGGCTGCTGTGATCTACAAATGAAAATAAACCAATTCACCTAAAGGCAGTTAATGGCAGCAGCCTTTTCACCGGTGCTGCTAAGTGGTACATTCGAAAGACTGTCCGCAGCCTGCTCCCCACGCGCCCGTTCTGTTGGAGGGTCCTCGCTTCACAATCAAGTCACTTTCCCTTGGAGACAGCCAGAAGGAAGCGCGAGGAGACCGGTTGCGCGCATTATCTGTCCTACACAGGTCGGACATACATAAACCATATCTTCAAACGGAGTTCACATATCCAACGGGTGGGAGTCACAGGAAATCCCGCTATTTGTTTGCTGTATACAGTTGCCGAAGCAAGCGTTCTCCCTCGTCTTGGATAGAGGCGGTTTGTGATTCTCAAGATGAACCAAACAGCAACCGTTTCGCATCAAGTGAAATGCCAGTCTACGAAGACTATCAAGGTAGATCTTTTTTTTTTATTGACACCCTTCGAGGAAATTGTGTTTATGTTGATCGTTTTCGGGTTGATACATGGTTTTCGCTTCACGGTTCAGAGCTATAGAAAGTTCCAACCAACCTTATAATAAAAGTTTCCTCGGGGTGGTGGTTGTGTTTTGCGCATTGACGCACAGCACTTAGGACAAGGTTTATTCATCCAGTATAAATTGTTTTGCATAAAAGTCGAAAAAGCGACTCTGGTAGAGATGTTTGTCTTTCGTGTCGAGTGTATCGTATGATAACCCAAACTGTCGGATATTGTAACCTTCAAATAGATTTTAAACTCAAGTCTCTGTGGTCTTTATGCAATTGTTTGGGATGAAAACACAGTACGGCTATACACAATGGTGCAGTGCAGAGGTTTAAATTCACATCACGTTGAGTGCGTAATAGAGTCCACTGCTTATGATAATAAAGACAAGCATGACATGCACTGACACGCTCGCGGTAATCATGCACGGAACTTAACAACTATTGATGAGCAGCGCGGGATGGACGCCATACCAACCGCACGGGCTGAGGTTGGCTTTGAAATTGTGCGGCTAGTTTGCGGTGTTCACATGGGCCCAAGTTTAATTGAATTATTTAAATATGTGTAGTAATACAACTAATTGATCCTCATCAAGCGGGATTCCAAGCATTATTCTGGGAGAATGTCTTTCTGAGAACCAAAAATCAATTTAATCAGTAAAGATGTTTTTCCCTGTAGCCTAATATTGTTACGGTATTTCGAATTAATCGATTTTATAGCATTTCGTTCGTTTTGTTTGCGGTGAATCCTTTTCTCAGGGCGGTTAGATGGGTGGCTCACGCACCTTTCAGATGGGTAGCCTATTAATCATATTAGTGTTGAAACAATGAACAGTATGAAAATGCGCATTTTGATATGTGGGCTAAACATATGTTGATTCATCTCGTGCAGTGACTCACGCTATTGATTTTGCCGCGGGTTCTGCATCACTTTCAAACACCTCAAGTCCCCAGGGACACATTTCACTTGGAGCCAATAGATTTTTCGGCTTTGAATGCATCACTATACTACATAATTAAAGAGATATGTATGCAGTCGGTTGTCAGTAGTCTACTAGAATGTCAAGATCTTGATCAAATATTTAGCCTACAGTAATGAGAATATAGAATAGCAAGAAAGAAGGAAAATTTGAAAACTATCGTCTAGTCGTGACTAATTTGATTATTCACACGGGATACGGAACGGTCCTTCGGTGTCTTAACTATCAGGTACACAAGGCATGTTATGGGAAGACATATTTAATATCGAAGCACATCTAATTTAATTGGTTTGTTTGGCTCCATATCAGATATGGTAATTGGTCAAAGACCCCTTATATTGTATGCTAGCGGTGTTTCATTACGACTGTAGCACTGATTGCACTGCACCCACCCCCTAACTGATTGTGTTGTTGCTGCCAGCGAATCTGCTATGACTCGGATGAGCTTCAAACCAGGCCGTCGAGGGAGCCTCCGTTCATACCGCAGCGGCGGGTGTTTGAGCGAAGGTCAGCTACGATCTGTGGGTGAAGAGGGTCAATCATTGAAATCACCCACCTAGTGCATCTCACTTTGTAGTTCGCATATATCACTGGCTTCTTATGACACTTTAATCTGTTTGAAACTGTCAGGGTCAGACGCAAGGGCAGCTAAAATAAGATATCACGCATGAAGTCATAGCTAGCTACCAGTTAAAGTCTAATAAGGTCTATTTGCAGCGAGGATGACTAATGAATTCTATGTAGGCAACAGATTTTTACAATACTAATAGACAGTTTGACCAAACCTTGGGTGACACATAATGAGCTAAAAAAAAGCAACAGACTTTGTCCTCAAACTAAAGGGACATGGTTACAGTGTAAGCAAGTAGTAATGTGACCACAACGTTTTGTGTCCAGACTTGTGGCAAACACTGAACAGTGGTCTGTTCTTCTGTCTCTCTGTTTAATGGATATCAGAGTAGGCCGTGCTGACCTTAACACCAAACCTGCAAAATAATCCCTTATATATAACTTACACTCACCAGACGGTCTTTCAGCCACAGCAAGTGATGAATACGTATTGTTCAAGTAGTTACCCAATCGAAATTCTACTTGCATTTAACCATCAAGTGCACACACTTGGTAGGGCAACCGCACACCCAGTGACAACCCGGACAACCTGTCACGACTTAGAACAGCAGTCCCGAGACAAAATAGCAATATACCACGCTGGGAGAGATTAATTCTTTTCAGGCTTCCTCCGTGTTACTGTACAGACGGATAATCTCTGCTATCCTGACCTCTTCGAGGCTGGGGTTTTAACAGCCCTCCCCTCACGCTCTCTGAACGCTCCCCAATCTTCCTCTGTCCTCTCCACGATCTGGGACAGGAAATACAATCAGTTTGAGGCAGCAGTTTTGTGTTCTTCAAGGAGGGGTGCAGCCAGGAGATGGTGCTCTTTGGCGCCATAAAAACGGACAGCTTCTCGTATGATTGATGGGACGTGGAAGAGGCTACCTTTGGTGTGTGTCACAGGAAGCAGTGACTGTTGTTAGGTTGATCACTTATAGGTTTAAAAGGGCACGTGATTGTTGTATAGACGCCAGGTCATGAGTCTAAAGGACACTTGACAGCTGTGTGGTTTATTAATGCAAGTTGCCATTCTAGCTGACGGTTCTGTGGGTGGGACGAGTCTGCAATTTAGCTCGGTCCAGATTAGGGCGCAGTTTAGCAGAAAGAATATAGGCAGTTTTTCAAGAAAGGTGATTACGCTCTAAGGTCACACCACTTTCACTTTCTTGACAGAAATCCTTGTGTGTTCCAAGTAGCTTTCGCAGAACAATAATGTAGCCTTAGGGATTCAGCTCTTTGTATAGTGATTTTGAGTTGGAGTACACATTTCTATGAACGTAATGCTTACTGGAAATCCAATGTTTATTGATGGCAGAGCAAGTTTACACAGCACATAAACTCATCATAGAAATTCATTAATAAGTAATCATACTCATTAAATAATTATGAATTACAGCATATATTGACTCTGCATACCAAGAGCAAAGTGAAAGCAAATATAACACTTGTGATCTTATTGAAGTTCTTTGTAAATTTAATTATCTCGAAATACAGCGATATAGAATAATTTGTTTGATTTAAAACTAATTTAAAAGATAGGCCTACTTTTTAACCACGATACACATTGAGCATCGAAATATCTTTTCGAATGTTCCTTTGATTCCTTTGAGCTCGAGTGGTACATGGAATCTGTTTTGGGAGCAAAAGCAATGTGTTTTTAAAGAGAATTCAGTGGCCTGTTGTGGAAACCACATCTGTTGTTGATTTACAGACATATGGATGGGAGATTGAGGGTCTCACTAAATCTGTGTTAATGGATCATGTAATGGAGTAGAGATTGGGATCGGTATCTATAAATCTACGTGAGCTATATGAATGTTCTGGGTGAGGCATTGTGGGTAGTATAGTACAGGTAAGTGTGAAATGTTATTGGATGTCTCCTGTGAAATGGAGGCAGTGAGTAAAGACTGATAGGAAACTATAAAATGAGGGATTTCTGTTAGTAATGGCACAGTAGATGAATGACTCAAGGATGAGCGATGAATCAAATAGATTAAGGTGGTTTGTATACAAGTGGACTGTTGGAATAATGGTTACAGTCTGGCTGTGGAGCGCATAGCAAACTATACAAGGCTACGTTATGTAGCCGATCGTTTAAGGTCAGGAAGGTTTGAATAAAACACATGCAAATATTCTAATGCCACTGTCAAGCGTGAATGTGACACTTCCTGTCACATGACAAGGATCTGGTGTGGTTCCAATCTCCATCATATCACCAGCAACCCCCTCTCCCTTCTTTCCTCAGGAACTCAGCTGTAGATCATTGTAACTTTGAGGCCATCCTTGTGTTTCTCCTCATTCACCAGACCTTTCACAGAAAGAGTCTTTAGAAAGTGCCGGTGACGGGCACATGGCTGCCTGACAGCCATCCTCCTCTTGTGATCGATTGCTCAAATCTGTCTCATGAGAATAATTGCATTGCCTCTCCAGTCTGCGACTCAATAAATTACAGCTGCACGCCAAACAATCTCAATAAATTCTTCCCTCCCCCAAAGAACATTTCTCATTGTTTCTCCCCGTTGAGGACTGTGTTATAAAAGTGTCACTATTCCGTTGTGCTTTTGGTTGAAACATGGCTGCTCTTCATTGGCATGTCTCTTCCTTCACTCTTTAAAGGTGGTTATTTATTCCCTGAGAGGAGAAATCAACGTTGTAAAAAAAAAGAATGTGGAAAAGGATCTAGTTCCTCATTCATCAAAGGTGTATATTGTTGTTTATAGGCTTCGCTGGGTCTGGATAATTACAATGCCCCTCAAAACCAACTCAATGGATCCCAATTCAACCAAACAGGCCAGTTTTGTGTAAAACTAGAATTCAACGCCAATTTCCCCCCCATGATTCATTATGGTAACTGCTTAGGTGTGAGTTGGTAATTGGGCTGTTGGGAATCGGATGTTGACTCTCTGGGAATCTGGAGGCTTAATTGGTCATAGCCTACTGACATGTGGCAAAGTATGTTGAAAAAAGAAAATTAGATTGCTAATTAGGAGTCAAACTTGAAGCTTTGCCAGGGTGTTTCATATCAACAATATTCCAAAGCCAAATACTGTTGGCCGGTGTTCAATCTTGTACACATACTGTCTGTCTCTTTAGTTTCACTACTGAAATACTGAGCTCAAAGGTCCGGATCTTTTATGTACACAGAGAGACGGTGCTTTTTATGAAACGTCTTCTTCTTCACTACCCAGTATCTTTTAAAGGCTGTGACCAAACGCGGTGTGAATAGAAGATGGTCGCTCTGACATGCAGTGGGTTTCGAGGTTAGAGGGGTTGAGGTTCTTTTCAGGCATGTGGTGTAGGTGTTTAACAACTGCGGCGTTCTCCATCTTGTTAGTTTAAGCCTGTCCTCTGCTCCCTCTGCCTCCAGCTTGTGCCTCACCATGTCTTTGTCATTGCATCTTCAAATATCTCACTTATTTGTGTCGTTTGTTCTGCTCGCTGGTGTCTTTGATCTCTTTTCAAGCAATCTCGTTTGGAATCTCTGTAAGGCTGACAACTTTTATCAGGCCATCTTGTAGATCTCCATTGCCCGAGTACAGCAGATCGTCAAGCTCGATACAGTATCTCCAGACACGCTCTTTGATCTCTATCGCAGTTTGAGTGTTTGAGGCATTTTGAGGGCACATTCGGCTTGATTTCGTCTCTGTTATTCCCTGTCACTGAGCTGTGACTTTGCACAAGGGGCTTGGTGTGTTAATTGCTGTGAATGTTGCTGTGTTTGACGAGACATATACTGAGGCAGTAATGTGATCAACGTCACTGCCGTGTTCCTGATCACCCTGCTGCAGGATGAAAGCAGGCCAGTGAAAGCTGTTTTGTGATTTGTTTCTTTATTTTTTCCATCCTTCCACTGGCTCTGTGTTTACCCACAGGGCCACAGCTACTGCCACCGGGCCAAATGGCTACAAATCAGTGTCTTATTTACAAGTTTAACACATCACGTTGTAGCATGAATAAATGTGTGATACTTTTTAAACATATTTTCTTTGGCAAGATGGATTTTTTTTCTCTGAATTGACAGAGGTGATGGAAAGGCCAACACATTTGAATGTTTGCTCTATGAAATGACTGTGAGCTTTATTTCTCTAGCATGCTGACTACCTTGGGGTTTTTCTGTGATTGTTTTGTCCGCCGCTGATGAACTGGGTCTTAGTCACTGACCTTGGTCTTTGATTTCTTATGTTTCCTGCTTTCTAACCAAACATATGATTATACAGACCCTGGCTTCGACGCCATTTCCATCTTGATTGCTCCCCTCAAAGAAGACCCCTTCTTCAGAAACACGGGAGTGGCCTCTGCTTCACCAACATCTCTCTGAGCTGGTGCACTTTCACTTCAAGCTGCCTTTCATCCCCACACCTTGTTCTGCTTCTCGTAGCCTGGTTTCCCCCGAGCAATTCAGCCCGCTAGAAATACACACTTTATTTCCTGCTGCCGTCTGAATGACACTGTTTTCTCTTCCTGTCTGACTCTTCATTTTTACTCAACCTTTTTGAGACTGAACCCTAACAGCAACCCCCCCCCCCCCCCCCCCCCCCCACTTTTCAAAACGATCTAGAAATCAATAAGGATGGTATATATTTGTGTCATTCTCTTAAGTCCTTATGACCCAGGTGTGAGGGTAACTTTGAACAAGTTCTACCAAACTGGGCTGATAGACATTCTTATTGAGCTCCTGTATCTTACAAAATGTATTATTAGTTTTTGGAGTTTCAGTCGCCCTAGTCATCCCTTAGCAACACACGCTCGCAGGTGGGATGGGCACGTTCGCACAGTAGCACATTCTCTCGCTGTGATTTCTCATTTCCGGAGATCTCCCACATGGCTGTCTTGGTTAAGGTTTGAACACGCTGTTCTTAACACATATCTTGAGCAGACAAAATCACAACCTGTTGCTGTTTTTCAACTTGTAAAACTTAAAACGTGCCTTTCTGTTTCCGAAAAGTATTAAATATGCGAGAATCGACACACTGACACTTCCCGTTCACGCCAACACACTTCCTGTGTACACGGACACACTTCCTGTTTATAATGAGAACGTGCAAGAGGAGACCCCTATAATCTTAAGTCTTGTTTTAAGATGATAGAAAACAGCAGCGTAGTTGCAGAAGAGTCTGTCAATAAGCCCTTGTCTTTGTGTCTGTGGGAGCCTGCAGGAGAACAGTCAGCCTACCTCGTGTTTTTTCCCCGTAGACATGAAAGACCGGTGCAGGCCTATCGACAGCCGAAATGTTACTCCTTGAACAGAACGTGAAATGAATGTTGGTGTGAAGCGGCATCCCTATGCCAGGTCCATCGCC
This sequence comes from Plecoglossus altivelis, assembly GCA_036571765.1. NCBI lineage: Eukaryota > Metazoa > Chordata > Actinopteri > Osmeriformes > Plecoglossidae > Plecoglossus > Plecoglossus altivelis. The sequence continues at coordinate 1,994,525 of BROE01000022.1, forward strand.
TGCTGAGTGCGATTTCTCTCAGCCCTCAGGCAAAACCATTTGGCAGAAACCCCACAATTTTTCCTTGTAGAGTCGGATTGTTTTTTTCCCACCAGGGGAGTGAGGTATCTCAGCTCGATGATCCTAAACTCGTTTCCGGCCTCCTGTACTCAGGTGTTGATTAGATTCGCACCTTCAGACTGAGATATCAGACGCAGGATTTAATATTGTGCGAGGAAGGCAACACCTTTGCAATGCAGAGAAATGTAACACTAGTTTGGGGGAACTGTTTCTGCTTCCAGCAGCTTGCAGCACAGCCTGGACCATTGTCACTCAGACTGTGTGTGACTGTGTCACTCAGACTGTGTGTGACTGTGTGACACGAGGAGTTTTTAGGTTCTCACCCAGAACACCAGAACGAACCGCCTGAACGCATTTCAGGACCGTGTGCAAGTTTTCTCATGTTTCATCAAAGTCCCTGATACTACAAAGACTCCGCTCTCTAGTGAGCCAAACCATCTGTAATTCATAGCACAAATAAAATAAGGATTTAAAAACAATCCATAGTTATTTTAAAATCCAGAAAGTCACAAATGTCTTAAAGCCTTCTCTTCCTCCCTTCGGGTTCTTTGGGCTCGCCAGTAATCCTCAGAACTCATTGATTGTGAAATTCACAGAAAGTATAACGACACTGTGAAGAGCGAGAGCGGTGAAGTGGGTCTAGAGAGCAACGATCACTCTCCTCATGCATGCTGCTCAGACCCACCCACACCAAGGCCTCAGCCGCACTCACTCAACATGAGCATCCTCAAAAAGCACGCCTCTGGTGAGTCCAAGTGGTATTGCGTGTGAAACTGAACATTATTCGGGGCTAGTGTGTCCTTAATTAATTATGATAGCGACTTCATTTAATCAAGCTTTTATAGAACGATACACAGGGATGGTTGGTGTGGAATCTGACCTGTATTGCAAGAAACCCAATGAAACTCCCCTTGCCAGAATGTGAGGGTGAATTCTTCATTTTCGTTACACCAGCGACATCTCGAAATGCGTTCTAACCTTTGGCCTGACGACACTCCATGCGACTGCATGGTTATGTGGTCTGAGATCTATCATGAAAAGCACCCCTCTGCTCTGGAAGAAGTGCCATTAGAGACAGAAGGGAAACCAGTGACAGGCAATAGCTCTTCCTGCTGTTCCGCTTCCCCTTTCTAGCTACGAAGAGCTTCCATCGTTGTGACTGTGTTGTGTTATAAAACAGTTACGAAAAAAAATCCTGTGTCCTCCTCTTCGTCTGCCTCAGACAAACTAATCTCTCGCATCCATGGCTCCCAAACTGTGTGCATCCTAAATCCCGCAGACAGACACAAGTTCCCGAACAAGATTTGTGGCGGTTTTAATCTTCCTGCTGTTGGAGGGACCCGACAGGTGATGAGATTTTAGAAGGGTTTAGAGTTGCTTTTAATCTTACCTATAACAGGATATAGCTCTCTTCCCCTCCCCTGTGGTCTCACGTTATTGACACAGATCGCAGACGTCAGATTGGCTTTGTAAGGCTAAGTTGGTGCAACATGGCGCTGTACTTAGCGAATCACCGAAAGATGACTTTGAATGTAATGTGAGTCTGTAGAGAACAGTTTTCTGCTAAGAATGCGTCTCTGCGTATCGAACCAGAGCTTCTTTCATGTATCTGAGACGAGTCAGGTCTTTCATTGGTATTCTGAGGCCTCTTCACCCATCTTGCTGTACTAGAGAATGCATAGACTTTGTGACAAAGTTGATGAAGCATGTATTTTCATCTCTGTGAAGATTGCCACCAGTGGTGACTGCAGGAGTATTAGAATCAACGCAAGAGAGGCTGATGGGAGAGGTGGGGGAGGGGGGAGGAGGAGGGGGAGGTGGCGGCATAACAAGTAACAACACACAAGTTGATACGAGGGACGTGTATGGAATTCATTCAAATGCCTCTGTGTATGTGTGCTTGTGTGTATTATGTTATGTAGGTAGGATGTAGCTTGGTGTGTATGTGTGCTTGTGGTGTCATATCGTGTGTGTGCTTGTGTGTGTGAGTTTGTGTAAGAAGGAGGGGTGAGTGGGTGTGCATGTGTGCACATCAATGTGCATATGTGTGTCTGTGTGTGTATTGTGTGTGTGCTTGTGTGTGTGGTTTGCTTGTGTGTGTGTGTAGGTGTGTGTGGTTTGCTTGTGTGTGTGTGTGTATGTGTGTGTATATGTGTGTGTGTGCTTGTGTGTGTGTATGTGTGTGTGTATGTGTGTGTGTGTGCTTGTGTGTGTGGTCTGCCTGTGCGTGGTTAGGTGCGACACCAGCTCTCATCTGCATATGCTTACGGGTTATTCTGCAAGGCACCGCTTGAAATGCAGACTCAGGACAGAACAATCCAGAACCTGGATGCAGACGTGACTTGTCAGTGTCGTTTGATCCTGAGAAAGACGTTCATGTCCTCTTAAACTCCCCATCAGGTACCACGTCTAGTGCTTGACCTCATTACCGCCTGGTTAGTCGTGTGTTAACCATGCTAACAGATGAACTCTTAGTCGAGTGCTCTATTAATTAGCGAAGATTGCCCTGGTGTTGGTGATTAAATATGCATGGGGTTAATGAATGATGCATAAACCTGATCTGGTGCACATTGTTTGATTTTTACGAGTTATGAATTATTAACCCTAACAATGCCATGTGCTTCTTACTCAGCGTAGAATAGAACAACGTTAGATAAACACTGGTTCAGAGACTTGACTGAACTCAAAGGGAGCTGCTGTGCTTGGTTGTGTAAAGTTTACACTGTAAAGGGAGCTGCTGTGCTTGGTTGTGTAAAGTTTACACTGTTGTAGTAGTAGTTGATTGGAACTACCTTTACTGCATTCTTAAAATATTTGTCCAATTTTCTTCAGTCATGCAGGAAGGTTCCTAATGAAAACTAGAGTCCTGGTGCCTTCCTGATACAAGTCAATATCAATTAATCATTCATACGCACACACACACACACAAACACAGTCACACACACACACACACACACACACACTATCTGGATATGTGGAACACATGCTGTTCTATGAGTGCATTCCTTCACATTGGCCTTCCGATCATCTTTAAGCTTGTATCTTCCTCTACCTCCAGTAAATGCCTGTTGATCAGTGGCTTCCAGCCAGATGCCTTGACTGTATCATGACTTCTTACCAGATAAACTGACTCACCCGGGGAAGAGAGTTGGGATTAGTACCATCATCATCCCAGTGGCACTTAACATCCAATGTTTGATCTGATCTCGTGCGTGTCGCTCGTTTCATCTCCCCGCTACAGCAGTGTGTTACTGTTTGTGGACTACGTCATTGAGACCAAGGTAAAGAAGAGTGTAACTGAAACCAGTGTCCCTTTAGTTGGCTCAGTATTATGGAGAGAACGGTCAACTATCCAATCCCCTTGTCCCATGGCTGTATTATGAAGGACAGATGATAACCTTAACCTGATCAGTCTCTCGTCTGCACACTAACTAAGCGAAGGATCTGATTGGTCTAATTTTAAAGACCAGGATCTGATTGGTCTGATTTTAAAGACCAGCTTTGCTTCTTGTAAGAGTAGCATGCTCCCTGTAGCATGAACTGCCTGGACACCTGTTATGAAACTAGAAATCTAAACAAGCTCTCTGAAGGTAAATAGTTCTGAGCTGTCCAGTTCTGTCCAGTTCTGTCCAGTCCAGTCCAGTTCTGTCCAGTTCTGTCCTGTCCAGTTCTGTCCAGTTCTGTCCTGTTCTGTCCAGTTCTGTTCTGTCCAGTTCTGTTCTGTCCAGTTCTGCTCTGTCCAGTTCTGTTCTGTCCTGTTGCAGGACACCTTAGGAGGTGTGTTTCCTGTCGAGTCTCTGTGATGACTAGATTACCAGCCGGAGATTGGTGAACTGCATGCTGGGAAGTGGAAGGTGCCGTGTTGTGTCTTGAGCATGCTTTTCATTGCCCCACAATTCAACTCTCTGCTGTTTGTCTGTTTTTAGAACGAAAGGAAATCTGTGGAGAAAAAAATGTGACCGTTTTTTTTATTGCTCTGTTTTCAAGTCTTCATACAGTGTTCTGCACCTCTCTTTCACCCACCGTCTCTGGAGGAGGGGATCCCTCGCTGAANCTGTGCTTGGTTGTGTAAAGTTTACACTGTAAAGGGAGCTGCTGTGCTTGGTTGTGTAAAGTTTACACTGTAAAGGGAGCTGCTGTGCTTGGTTGTGTAAAGTTTACACTGTTGTAGTAGTAGTTGATTGGAACTACCTTTACTGCATTCTTAAAATATTTGTCCAATTTTCTTCAGTCATGCAGGAAGGTTCCTAATGAAAACAAGAGTCCTGGTGCCTTCCTGATACAAGTCAATATCAATCAATCATTCATACGCACACACACACACACACACACACACACACACACACACACACACACACACTATCTGGATATGTGGAACACATGCTGTTCTACGAGTGCATTCCTTCACATTGGCGTTCAGATCATCTTTAAGCTTGTATCTTCCTCTACCTCCAGTAAATGCCTGTTGGTCAGTGGCTTCCAGCCAGATGCCTTGACTGTGTCATGACTTCTTAGCAGATAAACTGACTCCCCCGGGGAAGAGAGTTGGGATTAGAACCATCATTATCCCAGTGGCACTTAACATCCAATGTTTGATCTGATCTCGTCCGTGTCGCTCGTTTCATCTCCCCGCTACAGCAGTGTGTTACTGTTTGTTAACTACATCATTGAGACCAAGGTAAAGAAGAGTGTGTAACTGATACCACTGTCCCTTTAGTTGGCTCAGTATTATGGAGAGGACGGTCAACTATCCAATCCCCTTGTCCCATGGCTGTATTATGAAGGACAGATGATAACCTTAACCTGATCTGTCTCTCGTCTGCACACTAACTAAGCGAAGGATCTGATTGGTCTAATTTTAAAGACCAGGATCTGATTGGTCTGATTTTAAAGACCAGCTTTGCCTTTTGTAAGAGGAGCATGCTCCCTGTAGCATGAACTGCCTGGACACCTGTTATGAAACTAGAAATCTAAACAAGCTCTCTGAAGGTAAATAGTTCTGACCTGTCCAGTTCTGTCCAGTCCAGTCCAGTTCTGTCCAGTCCAGTCCAGTTCTGTCCAGTTCTGTCCTGTCCAGTTCTGTCCTGTCCAGTTCTGTCCAGTTCTGTCCAGTCCAGTCCAGTTCTGTCCAGTTCTGTTCTGTCCTGTCCTGTCCTGTCCAGTTCTGTCCAGTTCTGTTCTGTCCAGTTCTGTTCTGTCCAGTTCTGCTCTGTCCAGTTCTGCTCTGTCCAGTTCTGTCCTGTCCTGTCCTGTCCTGTCCAGTTCTGCTCTGTCCAGTTCTGCTCTGTCCTGTTGCAGGACACCTCAGGAGGTGTGTTTCCTGTCGAGTCTCTGTGATGACTAGATTACCAGCCGGAGATTGGTGAACTGCATGCTGGGAAGTGGAAGGTGTCGTGTTGTGTCTTGAGCATGCTTTTCATTGCCCCACAATTCAACTCTCTGGTGTTTGTCTGTTTTTAGAACGAGAGGAAATCTGTGGAGAAAAAAATGTGACCGTTTTTTTTATTGCTCTGTTTTCAAGTCTTCATACAGTGTTCTGCACCTCTCTTTCACCCACCGTCTCTGGAGGAGGGGATCCCTCGCTGAACTGCACCTCTCTTTCACCCACCGTCTCTGGAGGAGGGGATCCCTCGCTGAAATGCTGCTCTCTAAGTTTCTTCCTTCTTTTCTTCACTAGTGAGTTTTTCAGGGAGTTTTTCCTTGTCTTCCTTGAGGGTTTAGGTTGGTTGAGGGGCAGTTCTATGGACGTATGTGAAGCCCTCTGTGACATTACTTGTAAAAAGGGTTACAAATACATTTTGATTTGATTTAATACTTGATGGTTGTCAGCAAGACTCGGTGAACATTGTTTGTGTGCATTTCACAAGCATTCCACTGTTAATGCAAGTGTTTTATTACCACAATCAGCGACCATTATTGACCGTACTGTTACCGCTTTTATACTTCGACCGGTTTATGTCATGTGACAGACAAATCCCACGTTGTAGCTACTGAAATACCTCTTCTGTATCCCACAACACAATATAAATATGAGGTGATTATTATTAGCATTGAACCTGTGTTATGTACAGGAGCCCCCATCCTAGACCAAGACAGTTGGAGCCTTGGCTTCACGCAGCAGAAGAGACAGGATCTGAGTCCCCCACCAGGGTCTTAATGATTTATAGTCACCAGCATTCCCTGGTTTATTTATACTTTCTTTAAATCTTTACCCCCATAAAGTGGAAAGGGAGTGGAAAGGTTGACTTGTTGACAAATGGCCGGTAGAAATCGAAATTGACATCTGAGAGGACCATTCCAATGAGCGAGTGCCGGATATTGGACCGAAAAATGAAAGCGCTTGCTCAGCTGAGACAACAACTCTATCTGCTGAACGGGGAGAAGAATGGACTGATGTTTCCATTTAAGAGCAGAATCCAATCCTTTCAATATCTTCGAAAGGATTGTTGCCACACTGAATGTCAATTATATTTGTTGCCTAGGACACCAGTCAATACATCCAAGCAAGGTTAAAGATGCATAGATACTCGATTGTCCAATTTCCATCTAAAGTTGCCAGTTAGCCAGGATATTGAGTGTATGCAGTGGGTTAAGGTGTTAATGTCTCTCTGAGATACTCATTTGCTGGCTGTGAACTTGCATTCAGCTACTGAAAGGAAGAAATTGAAAAGGAGTTGTGTATTCTATGCATTACCATGCAGTTTCCGTACTCATATTTACACAAAGAACAAGGCATTTCCATATAATCACAGGCCCTTGCCTCCCATTAGTTTGTATAGTGTGCTGTGGTCTTTTTCTTCAGCAAATTGCCTCCATTCACACACTATGAAAGAACCCCTGCAGGAATAAGTGTAAATTCATAAAAAGATCTCCTCAGGGAGAGGCTGGAAGGACAGTCCAACTCAAACCATCTAAACCTGGTTCCTGTTATCTCCTCTGTGTCGCTGTCTCGCCTGCGGCTCCTTGACTTTCTCCCTCCCACCAGCAGGGGTCAGCGCTTGCTCACACAACCCTCCGGCACTCAGTTCTGCTGGGGGAAAGACTGGGAGGGTAGGCCTCTTCAGGAGTACCACCTAGGAAATCAGGAAATGGGGTGTGACCCTTATGTGTGGAGACAGGATGTCCTTGACCTGTTCTATGTAGAGCCTTCTCAATTTGAAGAGAGGAAGAAGGGTCTGGATCTACATCAGGATGTGAAAGAGAAATCTCTTGACGATGCCTGCCTTCGCCTCCGCGACAAACACGCAGTCCCCTCTGGTCCCCTGTGTGTCTATCCTTCTGCCTTCCGCAAGCAGACGAGGAGGGGAAGCACATGATTTAAGGATAATGAAACACAAGCTGGGGGTCAGCCCCCGGCTGAGATCCTTCCTGTCCCTGCTAAGCAGGGATGGACCTAACCCAGCCTGGCCCCCATTTGTGCCGGGGAAAGCTTAGCGTCGAAGCTTCTGAAGAATTACTGTCGTTCAGCCCTGCTAACGAGGAGGCACCCAGGGACCTGGACTCATCACTGTTACCACGGCAGCACAGGAAATCAATACTGCGCCGCGCGTGACACGGTGACAAGAAGGAGAATTCCCCCTGCGATCCCGCCCTCTTCCGGGGATGGACGTATCGTGTAGTCTGTCATTCAGCCCTCCTGGATGTGATTGGATACTCATCGAACCAATCAGGTTGAGACCTGCCAGGGTGTGTGGTAGGGATCTGGCTCCATGTTGGTCTGAGGATGGCTATACCCCTGCTTGCTGCTTCAGTAGCAGTTGTCTGGGGTTGGTGGTACTGGTGGCCTATCTACATCTGCACAGTATGTCTTTATGTTAACGTGATCAACACAGTCAGTTGAATCTTTTAACTGATCAAATCCCAAGTGAAATGATACATAATGATATTAAAATATACATCATACGTTCTTGTCAGATCAGATCCATTTAGCTGATCCCAACCCTAACGAGTTAGATCAGATCTATTTAACTGATCCCAACCCTAACGACTTAGATCAGATCTATTTAATTGATCCCAACCCTAACGACTTAGATCAAATCTATTTAACTGATCCCAACCCTAACGAGTTAGATCAGATCTGTTTATTTGATCCCAACAGCTTGTACAGCTGCTCAGCAGGGGGTCTCTGTGGCAGGGGGTCCCTGTGGCAGGGGTCTCTGTGGCAGGGGGTCTCTGTGGCAGGGGGTCCCTGTCATGTCCCACCTCGTCCAGCAGACGGTTGGAGGAGCAGGAGATGCATGGATATGCATAATCACGCTCCATTATCCAACAAAAACCTCCTCTGACTGCCTACCCTCCTCTAACAATGCCTCTTCAAGCCTCCATCCATCAATATTCCAGTGGGGTGAGGGGGGGGGGGCTGGAGGCCTAGGAGGAGACGAAGGGGACGAGGAGGGGTGTGTAGGGCTAGGAGGAGATTAGTGGGTGGGGATATAGGGGAGGTGAGGGGAGATAGAGGGGGTGAGTGGAGATTTTTTAGGGTGGGTGGTGGTGGGAAAGAAGGGGGGTGAGGGGGAGATGTGTTGTGGGGGAGATAGAGTGGGAAGGGGGCGATAAAGGGGATAGAGGGGGGAGGTGTGGGAGGGAAGGAACGGAGCCTTAGGGGAGAGGGAAAGGCCGGAGGGGGTGGAGGGAAGGAGGAAGAGTGGGAGGGAGGGAAAGGAAGGAAGGAAGGAGGAAAGGCAGTAGGCGGGAGGAAGGGGGAGAGGGTGGGATGGATTGGGAGGTGGGTGGACTGGAGGAGAGAGGAGAGTGGGAGGATGACTGAGGAGAAGGGGTTCAAATTACAGCAGGGCTAAGGTTAGGGTAAGGGTTCGAGATGGGTGGTTTGAGAATACATTTTGAATGGGAGTAAATTGTCTGGTTTATATTGAGGAATTTAGACAAAGACCGCTCCGATTAACGAAATGTTTGAGGGGGGGAGGTCAAAAGGACCGGGGTTGGGTGGCTGGGGGATGGGGGAAGGTGTCGTCTGGGGAGTAGCCGACTGAGAGGGGAAGCAGGTTGGGGAGAGTGGGTGGTGGGTGGGGGGGAGGAGGAGGACAAGGAGAGGACAAAAAGGTCAGGCGGGTGGGAGGGACGGGAGACACGGGGGGATGGGGGGGGGGGGTGCGTACGGGGCGAGCGGGGGGTAGGCGGTGGGCCTGTTTACTCTCTATCGTGAGAAAGAGAGAGAGAGAGCATGTGTGTGAGAGAGAGGGAGAAATTGTTTGTGTAAGAGAGAGAGAGCGAGCGAGCGGAGAGAGAGAGAGCGGAGGAGAGAGAGAGAGGAGAGAGAGAGAGCCCTTGTTTATAACGCTGGGTTTGCAGTAAGTGAAACGGACACAGCGGGGTGATCCCCTGGCGAGGAGGGGAATTACTCCTCCACCCCTTGCGGCCTGGTCAAATGCCAAATCCACCCAGGCGGAGAGAGCGCAATCAGGTTTCCACAGGTAGATCGAGCCCCCTCAGAATGGCTATATGAAAACAGACAAGACGCTTTGCCTAACGCAATAAAACATTTAAACAAAAGACACCCAAACTTCACATTTAATGACTCTGACAGGTCCAGACTACAGGCCAAAAGGCCATCCTATCTATCGTCTCACAGATCTACTGAGTTTAACAGAAATAAGTTCCAAATACAGCGTGTCACTATTATAGTAAAAGGATCAAAACAATGAGAACAGATGTCTTTTACAGGATGGCTGTTGGATTCTATGAAGTGTTCCAGTGTCCATATAGGCCACGTTCTCCTGCTCCTAGTGCTACAGACGCAAACGAGCTAAATGCTCAAAACGTTGACGCGCCTCTTCAGTCTGCTGCAACTTTCTCATCTTTCAAGTAAATGTAGAAACCAGCCTCAAGCAGGCTAGAGCGAGGCACCACGTCTAGAGCTCAAACCACATGGAGCACCTCAAACCAGTGCTCTTTCATTTAATCTTGTTGCTCCCTTAACCAGATTTCTGTTATCTAATCCTCCCTCAGTGGCAGCGGTAATCTAATTCATCTGTGGGAGATGGTAGAACAGGGGCTGGAGGTCTGGGGAAAAAGACCCGGTGCCTTCGTCAGTTCACGTTCTTGTCGTTTTGTAGTTAGCAGGGCACCATGCCAGATCCCTGGTCAGTCAGACTGAGGTTGTAGCAGTTCACACAGAGGAGAACTCTAATGTGGAGCAGTATGAATATAGATGGGGCGTTTAGATTGTGTGTGTCTGTGTGTGTGTATTGTGTGTGTGTATCTGTGTGTGTGTGTGTATGTGTGTTTAACACCTGATATGCAATTGTATCTCGAGTAGTAGTTTGTGCAACCACAACAAAAAGTTAGCCATGTTAAGTGCTCTGCACTTTGTAAAGCTAAAATCCCATCACAGGAGGTTACGTTCTGCTAAATCCTGTCTGTCAGGTCCTAGCCGTTGGTCAAGTGAGTTTGTGATTCATATTTTCGTTTTTATTGACCCACCTCCAGAGGTAGGGGAGGTCGGCCATCTCCAGTGGCCTGGTCGGACCGCCCCTCGGCCAGCCGTGAAATTGACCTTGGCCCTGATCCCCTGGTGCTGAGATAAGCCCAAACAAGGGCGATAAAAACTGCTCCCCAGGCACTGCATGTGTGGAGAGAGAGAGAGAGAGGGAGGGAGAGAGACACAGAGAGAGAGAGAGTGATAGAGAGGGAGGGAGAGAGGGAGGGAGAGAGAGAGACAGGGGGAGAGAGAGGGAGAGAGGCAGGGGGAGAGAGAGAGACACAGAGAGAGAGGGAGAGAGAGGGAGAGAGGGAGAGAGAGAGAGAGGGAGAGAGAGAGAGAGAGAGAGAGGGGGAAACCTTGGCCCTCAACGACGACTGGTTTTATTGTCCCCTGGCTGTGAGCAGCGAGGACACACTCAGCGACTCTAAACGCAGGCCGCCCGGCCGGCAGCCATTAAAATTCATGAGACACGTTGGGTTGAATGCCGAGGTTTATGGAAGAGCTCAGTCCGTACACAGCTCCTCAGGGATGAACATCCTGAGTGAGGGAGAGGAGAGAGAGAGGGGGAAATAGGCAGGGGGGAGAGAGAGAGGTGGAGAAACAGACAGGGGAGGGAGAGAGAGGGAGAGAGAGAGAGAGAGAGAGAAGGGGGGGGAAACAGACAAGGGGAGGGAGAGAGTCTGATGGTGACACGTTGTTGAGAAAAAGATGATCCTCTGGACAGGGAAGAGGGAGGGAGGGAGGGAGGGAGGATGCAGGAAAGAGATGTAAGTTTAGTTGAGAAGGGATGCAGAAAAACTGCAGATGAAGACCGAAGGATGCATGCGATGCTGTTAGAATGAAGAGAGTAAATGGGGTTAAAGGTCAAACAGTTTGAGAGAGTAAGAGTTGGCTGGATGGTAGTAAAGAGAAAAGGAGAGTTTGAGAGACACTCCGAACCAGTAGACATATATCCCCCAGGCAGTCAGTGACAGTCAGGTAAAAGGGAGGTGTGGCGTGATGGAAAGTGTTACTGAACAATACTGAAGGAGTTCATGTGAGGAAAAATCTGAGGAGGGACGAGAGACTGACAGAGTGAAGACAGGAGGATCTGGTTGAATAAAAGAAGTGGACATGGCTGACTGACAGTGAGACAGGAAAGGAGAGAGAGAGAGAGAGAGAAGAAGAGAGGGAGGGAAGAGAGGTTGAGGGATGGAGGGAGATCAGAGAGATGAGAGAGAGAGAGAGAGACGAGAGGGAGAGGTGAGAGGGAGGAGGGAAGAGAGAGAGAGAGCGAGAAGAGAGGAGAGAGAGAGAGAGAGAGAGAAGGGAGAGACACACACACAAGGAACCGAACTGGAACTCTCAGTACAGACCATTAAAACCCCTTTTTTTTCCTTTGAATGGAAACACAGGATGGCAGTGTTGCTTCAACATGGTGGCGTCTGGTCTGGCGTGTTGAGCTCAGGTGTAGATTTACTAGCGATGATATTAACCAACGTGGGCGTGGCCAAGTCTGTGCTCTCTCCTCGTACAAGAACTTCAAGTACCCCTCTTCATAAACACGTATCACTTGAGACATAGAAAGGCTTTTTTTGGGGGCGAGAGATTGAGTATCTTTAAAGTCTTTCTTGCTACTTTGAGCGCTGGATTCTTGATCTGGTATTAGGGTTTAGTCTTTAGGCTGTTTAGAGAACCATTGCCTGTCACATCTCCTTTTCTTAACAGTTTGTGGTAATTGCCTATCGATATCACACTGTGAATGTCCTTTTTTTCTAGAAGGCTCTGTAAAGTCGCTTTCGAAGTTGAAGATGTGGGCGTCCTATGCAGGCCAGATTGCAGCACTTGAAGTCCGAACTCTGAAGGTAGCGATAGAAACAGGCTAATTATGAACTGACGCATTAAGGAGGAGACAAATAGCTGAGAAATCATTCCCACAGATTAACCAAACACGACTAGTTCATGCGCCGATTTTGCTGTCATTTAATACATGAATCCCACAAGGTTTATTCGTGGAAAGTGGCCAAGATCTTTAATTTCGGAAGATTCAAGAATAATATTTAATTAGAGCAATTCCATAAACAGAGAATAGTGAATGACTGGTATGTAACGTTTTTGAAAGCGGAGACGAGCAAAACATTGCGA
>BROE01000022.1:2007365-2018136 GCA_036571765.1 Plecoglossus altivelis
GATTTACTAGCGATGATATTAACCAACGTGGGCGTGGCCAAGTCTGTGCTCTCTCCTCGTACAAGAACTTCAAGTACCCCTCTTCATAAACACGTATCACTTGAGACATAGAAAAGGCTTTTTTGGGGGGCGAGAGATTGAGTATCTTTAAAGTCTTTCTTGCTACTTTGAGCGCTGGATTCTTGATCTGGTATTAGGGTTTAGTCTTTAGGCTGTTTAGAGCACCATTGCCTGTCACATCTCCTTTTCTTAACAGTTTGTGGTAATTGCCTATCGATATCACACTGTGAATGTCCTTTTTTTCTAGAAGGCTCTGTAAAGTCGCTTTCGAAGTTGAAGATGTGGGCGTCCTATGCAGGCCAGATTGCAGCACTTGAAGTCCGAACTCTGAAGGTAGCGATAGAAACAGGCTAATTATGAACTGACGCATTAAGGAGGAGACAAATAGCTGAGAAATCATTCCCACAGATTAACCAAACACGACTAGTTCATGCGCCGATTTTGCTGTCATTTAATACATGAATCCCACAAGGTTTATTCGTGGAAAGTGGCCAAGATCTTTAATTTCGGAAGATTCAAGAATAATATTTAATTAGAGCAATTCCATAAACAGAGAATAGTGAATGACTGGTATGTAACGTTTTTGAAAGCGGAGACGAGCAAAACATTGCGACGTAAAAAACAGGATGGCTTTGGCCAGACGGAGTTTTCTCCTGGGTTGACTTGGTGAAAGCTCTGCCGCTCAAACTCCTGCTAGAGCGACGTGTGGAGGCGCAGACGGGTAGAGCAGGTTCTCCAATCTGATCATGTTGTGGAGAGTCACATGTTGTGGCTTTAAGGACAGCTTTCGCTTCTGGTTGTCCAGTTGGGCCATGACACCAACCTCCTGAAGGCCTGGCAAGCCCCACTCAGCTGGGTGGGGCTTTCAGCTTGTCCGGTTGGGCCATGACACCAACCTCCTGAAGGCCTGGCAAGCCCCACTCAGCTGGGTGGGGCTTTCAGCGTTGTAAAACTATACGGTACTAACATTTTTACAGATCCTAGAGAACCTTGGAGATGGTTTTCTCGATGACCTACAAGGTATCATTTGAATAGCTGAGTTTGCAATAGCACACGAGTAGACAGCTTTCTGCTGTGTTCTGGCTCGACCGTGTGAGATCATTTCACACCGTGTTTACTGACGTAACTCCAACACATTGGACCGCAAAGACACACATGCTGCTGAAAGACCCGTGTGTCTGCGTATTGTCAGCAGTATAAATGTGGCTTTGATTTGTTGCCAGATTATTAGTAAAATGCTATCATAGTGTACGTGACTAAGTGAACACTGTGTTGGATTAAACAAACTCACCTGCGTGTTTTGCTGGAAGCGTGTTTTGGTCATAACATTCCATCAGATGTTTGTGGTTTTTCCTATGAAGGTAAATGGAAAGATTAGCTCAGCAATCCGTCTGCCTGGTCTAGATCTATTTGTCGGATGTAAAAAGCGTTCTACTCTCAAGTACTATTCGCACAACGATGCTCTGGTGAATGTTAGGCTTCTAACAGCTTCTATCGAGGGTTTGACAGTATGAACTGCCTGATCCTCCTTAAAGGGTTCTTCCTTCCGGACTGAGAGACACACTAGAGAACTCTCTGATGTTTCGACCCTGCTGGTATAGTCGTCCGCTTTCTCTTTATCTCATCACACAGTCTCGTCTCTCACGCTTGAGACAAACTTCTATCTTGCTGTTTGTCTTGGCTCACCCTCTTTGTTCCTCACACTATCTCTCTGTCCTGGTGTATTTCTCGAACTCGCATTCTCCAACTTTCTCCATTCTCTCCCTCTCTTTCACTTGCACCAAACTCTTTTTTATCTCTGTCTAGGTCTTTTTTGTAAACCTCTACATCGCCATCTCTCTCTCCCACTCTCTCTCTCTTTCTCTCTCCCATTCTCTATCCCACTCTCTATTTCTCTCTCCTACTCTGTCTTTCTCTTGTTCCCATTCTCTCTCTCTCTCTCTCTCTCTCTCTCTCTCTCTCTCTCTCTCTCTCTCACCCAGCCAGACTATTTGCATACAAGAAGATGATTTCCATTTCAGTAGCACCTGCCGCATGGGAAACTTCTGGGGACAATTCACCCAGAATGCCTTGTGGTCGGTCCCCAATACCTAATGCTCCCATTTCAAAATAGAAACATTTAAAGGCACAATTTTTTTCAGCAAAGCAGTCAAAATTGGGCATAGCAGTGTTAAACCTGCTCAGTAGCCTGTGATACAAAAACTGCACTCTTCCAATCATTCCTTCCTGTCTGTGTGTGCCTGTGTGTGCCTGTGTGTGTCTGTGTGTGTCTGTCTGTGTCTATCTGTGTGTATGTGTCTGTGTCTGTGTCCGTGTGTGTGTCAGTGTGTCTGTGTGTGTCCGTGTGTGTCCGTGTGTGTGTCAGTGTGTGTGTGTGTGTGTGTGTGTCTGACTGTGTGTCTGTGTGTGTGTGTGTGTGTCTATCTATGTGTCCCTGTGTGTGTGTCCGTGTGTGTGTCCCTGTGTGTGCGTGTGTGTGTGTGTGTGTGTTCATGCTCATATACAGGTTTTCTTCCTCAGACAGCCACTCTGGTTCTGTCACATGACCTAGAGAAACGCCCTGACAGACAGACAGACAGACAGACAGACAGACAGACAGACAGATTAGACTGGACACATACAAGCATGTCTGCTGAGGCCAGTCTAGGAAATGTAAATATGGCATACTGCACTAGCGGTTGAAAAGGACCCATGTTCAAATCGTCACAATTAATAACTAAATGAACTATCATGAAGGACCATGCAACACCATGGGTCAGACACTAACACAGTGTAGGTTCTCTGTTTGTATGTCTTGTACATGGGAAAGAATTGACAATAAAGCAGACTTGAACGTGAATGTAACACGGTCAGACCTTTCTGCTGTGTCATTCCAAATTCACGGAGTTGAGATATTTAGGGTGAAATAAACTCCTTGCATTTACTGCAAAGTTCTTCCAGAGTCATTTGTGTCCAAACGAATCATTGTGAATACAGATAAGCCTTTAAACTTTGAAACTCTTCCACTTGCCTTCAATTACTTGTTCAGAGTTTAACTGTCTGTGAGTTGATCTGGTTTTTAGGTTTTATAAATGTGGTCCCCAATTAGGCAGACGAACAGAGAGGTTGGAGACACCCAAAGGTGATGTGATTTAAATAACTCCTTTTAATAGGCAGCTACTCCGAAGGGGTACGCTAGCAATTATCACTTATGACCCACAGCAATTATCACCTGCTCCCCAGCGAACAGAATGCAATTTTGAGCTAATTGAGTGCTAAGCTCAAGGAATTCAGCGAGTCTGACCTTTTAACGGCAGTTGAGAACAGGTACTGGCAGACGTTTGAAGCCACGGACCTTATTTGAAATTCTGACAGTCTTCTTTATCTATTTCCCTGTTCTGCGCTTGCTGTGGTTGCCCAGACGAGGTCTGTGGGAAAGAAATTCTCTCTGTCGTACGATGGTGGAGCTTTTGATCCAGTCTGGTTGATCTCTGCCCTGCTAGCCTGCTGTAGCTCACCTATTGATTGTGAAGGCCTTCATTTTTGGCTCGATTTGACTGATTCAACGTTGGTTGTGAAACCATAGTAATGATGATCATGAAACCTGTTTGGAATGTGTATCAAGTGCCTGGAGCTTGTATTCAGAGCTGGACCAGGCTAAGCTAAGCCACAGTTAACAGTGAGAAACCTTCCTGGAATGTGAGGACGGCAAGACCAGCTTTTACAGCGTTCTCCAAAAGACTGTAAGGCATGTGCTGTTTACGCCAGGCTCTCTGTCTACTACAGCACGAGGCCTGTCTCATGGTAGTCTAATTGCATTTTCTGGTAAATATTGACTTGGTTGCACAGCAATACTCCTGTCTGTCACTTGCGTAGTGCAGGTTGTCTCCGATATCGAATAAATCATCGTCTTACAGTCATTTGGGAATTTTTGTGTGAGTGTCTATGGTCTGTTGCTTGCAGCAGCATGAAGCAGAGGGGGATGATGTGTACCACTGTGTTTGTGCTCAGCCTGGCTAGTCTGACTTGGCTAGTCTCTGATTAGGTAGGGCTCTTCTCACCACACTCAGCGGGGCCACCTGTTGTAAAACTAGTCACGGTGTTGCCTTGCAGCACTACGTCATTATAGGACGATGCAAAAAGAATATATATAATACACGGTATACTGTGTAAATACAGCTATGAGCTATACGCGTTCTCCTTGGTATTCTGCTCTCACATGTAGTTATTATTATCAGTGGAGGCAACCTTCAAAAGATCTAATTTAGTTTGAAAGTATAACATTATTATATCCTCCCCCATCCCCCCTCCTCACCCCCCTCCCCCTCAGGGAGGCTGCTGGTGAACTTTGACCCGCCTGTTTGATATTCACAGCTGGTTCTGTGCATCATCTCAAGGTTGCGGTCTGACTGTCTTCTGTGTGGAGGGAGGAGCCATGCAGGCTGGGAGCTGCTACTCCTCTCTGGGTGTGGAGGTGTGGAGGGAGGGCCTCTACTCCTCTCTTGGAGTGGAGGTGAGGAGGGAGGGCCTCTACTCCTCTCGGAGTGGAGGTGTGGAGGGAGGGCCTCTACTCCTCTCTGGGTGCGGAGTTGAGGAGGGAGGGCCTCTACTCCTCTTTCGGTGTGGAGGTGAGGAGGGAGGGCCTCTACTCCTCTTTCGGTGTGGAGGTGTGGAGGGAGGGCCTCTACTCCTCTTTCGGTGTGGAGGTGTGGAGGGAGGGCCTCTACTCCTCTCGGAGTGGAGGTGTGGAGGGAGGGCCTCTACTCCTCTCGGAGTGGAGGTGTGGAGGGAGGGCCTCTACTCCTCTCTGGGTGCGGAGGTGAGGAGGGAGGGCCTCTACTCCTCTCTCGGTGTGGAGGTGAGGAGGGAGGGCCTCTACTCCTCTTTCGGTGTGGAGGTGTGGAGGGAGGGCATCTACTCTCGGAGTGGAGGTGAGGAGGAGGGCATCTACTCCTCTCTCGGTGTGGAGGTGAGGAGCGAGGAGCCCCTAGTTCTCTCTCGGAGTGGAGGTGCGGAGGGAGGGCATCTACTCCTCTCTCGGTGTGGAGGTGAGGAGGGAGGAGCCCCTAGTTCTCTCTCGGAGTGGAGGTGAGGAGGAGGGCATCTACTCCTCTCTCGGTGTGGAGGTGAGGAGCAAGGAGCCCCTAGTTCTCTCTCGGAGTGGAGGTGTGGAGGGAGGGGATCTACTCCTCTCTCGGAGTGGAGGTGTGGAGGGAGGGCCCCTACTCCTCTCTCGGTGTGGGGGTGAGGAGGGAGGGCCCTGGAGCTGGGAGCTGCTGGTCGTGTCTCGGTGTGCTGCTGTGTTGACTTGCCGCACCAAAGGGAGGTTGTAGACTTCTGTCCATCAGCAGTTTCAATGTTGACTCAGCTTTTTTGGGCGCAAGGGTTTAATTCTTGTTTCATAAGGCTTCAACCTTCCCATTTGTTATTCGGTTTGGGTGACTTATCTCAAAAAACACCAAGGGGTGAAAGGGAATGTGATGTGAAATTGCGAGCTCTAATCTAAATGGTCTTTACTGACACCACCCCTGATCTCTGGTGAGGTAGAACCACCCAGACGTGAAACCCTGCAGGCCTCGGGCTCCGCTCCATCACGGGGGTTAGCTCGCCTCCATATGCTAGCACAGAGGAAAAAAGACCAAATGCAAAATCAAGAGATTTAAACAGCAAAATGAGTCTCTGCTGCTATTAGCCTTTTGATTGACATCGTTCACATTTCGCCATCTGAATTGTCTGTGTGTTGATTGGTGATTGCTGATTGTTGATGACTGTGTTTACTGCTGGCGGTGCAACAAATTGCCCCTCAGGGATAATAAAGATGAACTTGACCTTGACTCATCCCTCAGATCTCTAAGGTTGACGTACGTAGATACACTACGTAAATAGACATATGTACAGCAGAGAGAGAGATGGGGAGAGAGAGAGAGAGCAAGACAGAAAGATGGGGGAGAGAGATGGTAGAGATAAAGAAGGAAAGCCATGAGGTGAGAGATGGGAGAGATAGAGATGGGAGAGATAGAGATGGGAGAGATAGAGAAGGAGAGAGATGGGAGAGATAGAGAAGGAGAGAGAGAGCAAGAGAGGGAGATGGAAGAGAGAGAGATGAAGAGAGAGATAGTAGAGAGAGAGAAATGGAGAGAGAGGTGAGTGGAGAGAGGCAGCAGAGAGAGATTTGAGGAGAGAGATGGGAGAGATAGAAATGTGGAGAGAGATGGGAGACATAGAAATGGAGAGAGATGGGAGAAATAGATGAGGAGAGAGATGGGAGAGATAGAGATGGGAGAGAGAGAGATGGGAGAGAGAGAGATGAGGAGAGAGATCGAGATGAGGAGAGATGGGAGAGAGAGACAAGGAGAGAGATGGGAGAGAGAGAGATGGGAGAGAGAGAGATAGTAGAGAGAGAGAAATGGAGAGAGAGGTGAGTGGAGAGAAGCAGCAGAGAGAGATTTGAGGAGAGAGATGGGAGAGAGAGAGATGGGAGAGAGAGAGATGAGGAGACAGAGACGAGGAGAGACAGAGACTAGGAGAGAGATGCAACAGCAGAAGTGTTATCTACACCACATCAGTGTAGTTTGCATGAGCAAGTCTACTGGCCAAGTGTTTGTTGTAGGAAGTTGGTCCACACAGCATTCTTTCTTCTATGTAGTTCACCCCTGCCATTTCTTTGTATTGGCCCCAGCAGCAATGAATTAATTTCCCAGCAGTACTGTGGGAGTGAATTTCATGTTGGTGTGGATAACATGGAATGGCTTATTGATTGGCTGGGCATGGGGGTGATTAAAATTCATCAGAGAGGAAAGGTACACAACTGCAGAGGGCGTGACAAAATGCTAGCTCTGACCTTACTGTGGGTACGTCCACTGTAAATACGTGTTGATCGACGAGAGATGAGGACGGAGGAGATGAGATGAGGAGGGATGGGAGAGAGAGACAAGGAGAGAGATGGGAGAGAGAGAGATGGGAGAGAGAGAGATGGATAGGTGGAGAGGGAAGGGATGGAGAGAAATGGAGAGAGAGGTGAGTGGAGAGAAGCAGCAGAGAGAGATTTGAGGAGAGAGATGGGACGAGAGAGAGAATGGCAGAAGAGAGATGAGGAGACAGAGACGAGGAGAGACAGAGACGAGGAGAGAGATGCAACAGCAGAAGTGTTATCTACACCACATCAGTGTAGTTTGCATGAGCAAGTCTACTGGCCAAGTGTTTGTTGTAGGAAGTTGGTCCACACAGCATTCTTTCTTCTATGTAGTTCACCCCTGCCATTTCTTTGTATTGGCCCCAGCAGCAATGAATTAATTTCCCAGCAGTACTGTGGGAGTGAATTTCATGTTGGTGTGGATAACATGGAATGGCTTATTGATTGGCTGGGCATGGGGGTGATTAAAATTCATCAGAGAGGAAAGGTACACAACTGCAGAGGGCGTGACAAAATGCTAGCTCTGACCTTACTGTGGGTACGTCCACTGTAAATACGTGTTGATCGACGTTCTCTGGCAGATCTATCAGGGGCTTCAGACAGGTGGGTGATGGAAATGTGGTGTGTGTGTGTGTGTGTGTGGGTGTGTACGGGTGTGTGTGTGGTGGGGGTGTGTGTGTGTGTGCGGTGTTGGAGTGTGTGTGGGCTGGCTCTGTGACGGGTGTTGATGATGGTGTTTGTGTGAGATTAGTCGCCTGTGACGGGTGTGTTTTGTTGTGGGGGTGGGGCGGTGTGTGTCTGTCGGTTTCCTGTGTTTTGTGGGTGTGTGTGGTGTGTTGCGGTGGCTTAGTGTGTGTGGTGTCTGTGTGTGGTGTGTTGTGTGTTGTGGCAGGGGCGGCAAGGTGGGGTGTGTGTGGTGTCGTGTGGTGTATACTGTGTGTGTTGTATGTGTGGTATGTAATGATGTGTTGTGTGTGTGGATGGTGTGTGTGTGTGTGATATAGGTTCTTCCTTACTGTGATTTCACAACATGGGATCCAACTGCATGCATAGATAAGGTCTCCACAGCTTCGCCCAGGTGACGCTGCCCTGCAGCTTGTCTGCAGCTTGTCTGCTGCTGTTCTTGGTCGATGGACCTCTCATTCTGCCAAGGAGAGGAGAGCAGGGCGGTCGGGGCGATTAGAACGGGCTTCGTTTTCTAATCGCTCAATCTTCCGTGGCAGGACTAATTTGACTGAATATCAAGCACACATCCGATTATGACTATCCATTTTTATCTCACATTCTGCGATGCGCTCTGATTCCAAGGGTGTTGTTATCCCCATGACGACCATCTTTCCCGTTTCCTCGCGACAGTTAAGGTCGATTATTTAAGGTCAAGAACTTGTTCTTGGACTCAGAACTGGGAGGAGCAGTCGATTTCTTGCAGCTGTAGTACTTCGGACAATTTGATTGTCATAGATCAGTCCCTTTCCTCCCGAGCCGAAGTCAAAGCATTTTGACATACAACCACATTATGACCAAATGGACCTAAAATTGATATCGACCCTTGTTTGGCTCTGAGTGGTCCATATTCGTTTCTCAGCCGGCAGAAACGCTGCACAGAGCAAACTTCCTGAAGGTGAATGGACCCAGACAGAGTTAGTAACAGTTCAGTATAATTCGTTTTTAGTGTTCTCCATTCCTCGTTTGTTTTCGTATAATACATCAAATTAATAGGATTCTGTATAGAGTACAACGATTGTGTGTGTGTGTGTGTATCTCAGCCATTTCACAAGGAAATGTGTTTTGGAGGTATCGGACTGTAGCAAATGGACTGTTTGTTTTATAATATCGTTTAGTCAACAGTTAACTCGTATTTCAAAGCGTTTAGCCTTCATTCACCTCAGGAATGAATGACGATTCTCTGACAATTACAAACAAACCGACACACTCAGGTTATATAAGACAACCTTTCTGTCCTCTGTTGGCCTCGTGCAAATATGCAACCCCCCCCCACACACACACACTCACATACATGCACACCCACTCCCCCCCGCACGCACACACACATGCACACCCACTCCCAGTCTCTCTCTTTCTCGCTCGCTCGCTCTGGTGAATGTTTGAACTTAAACCATCGCCTCCCTAAATTTCTGCTGCTTAAAATATTGAGAGGTGGGTTTGCATTTTTTATGGCGTCTCCTGTGTGGAGGCAAGAGCGTTTCCTCATGCATGTGGCAGAGCTAGACATGGGGATAATTCACGAGCCTTAGAACACTGCTTGTCAGGACAGTCGTGCCGATGGTCTTCTCTGAAGCCCTGCAGTACACAACCAACCTGAGGAACTGAAAGCCATAATTAAAACTTCCATTTTGAACAAAGAACCCTTACGCTGTACGATAAGAGAAGCCTTTGTGCTTCAGCTTCATGTATTAAGGATGACATTCATTTGGGGAGGAGGGGGAGGCAGTGGAAGAGAGGGGAGGAAAGGGGAGGAAGGGAGAGGAAAGGGGAAGACAGGGGAAGACAGGGGAGGAAGGGAGAGGAAAAGGCAGGCAGTGTAGGAGAGGGAAGGAAGGGAGAGGTGGAGGGAGTAAGAGGGGAGATAGGGAGAGGTGGAGGGAGAAAGGAGGGAGATAGGGAGAGGTGGAGGGAGTAAGAGGGGAGATAGGGAGAGGTGGAGGGAGGAAGGGGGAGATAGGGAGAGGTGGAGGGAGGAAGAGGGAGATAGGGAGAGGAAAGGCAGTCAGTGTAGGAGAGGAAAAGAAGGGAGGAGTGGAGGGAGCAAGGGGGGAGATGGGGAGAAGTCGAGGGAGGAAGGGGAGGTAGGGAGAGATGGCTGGGTTGTATCTGGAGACGAGGGACTGTCGGTGGCCTCCCACAGGTCTGTCTGCCTGCTGCTTTTCTCTGGATGATGGCAGGTCATCTCAGGTCTAGGATGACTGCCCCTGTGCATGTCTACTGCCCCTGTGCATGCGTGTCTACTGCCCCTGTGCATGTCTACTGCCCCTGTGCATGTCTACTGCCCCTGTGCTTGTCTACTGCCCCTGTGCATGCGTGTCTACTGCCCCTGTGCATGCGTGTTTACTGCCCCTGTGCATATCTACTGCCCCTGTGCATGTCTACTGCCCCTGTGCATGTCTACTGCCCCTGTGCATGTTTCTCTTTGCCCTGTGCTTGTCTCTTTTTCTCTCTTTCTCTTTCTTGCCCCTGTGGCATATCTACTTGCCGCCCCCTGTGCATGTGCTAACTGGCCCGTGCATCTGTCTTCTTACTGCCCTCTTGTGCCATGCGTGTTCTACTGGTGGAGGGAGTAAGAGGGGAGATAGGGAGAGGTGGAGGGAGGAAGGGGGAGATAGGGAGAGGTGGAGGGAGGAAGAGGGAGATAGGCCCATGCCCCTGTGCATGTCTACTGCCCCTGTACATGCACGTCTAATGCCCCTGTGCATGTCTACTGCCCCTGTGCATGTCTAATGCCCCTGTGCATGTCTACTGCCCCTGTGCATGCGCGTCTAATGCCCCTGTGCATGTGTGTCTACTGCCCCTGTGCATATCTACTGCCCCTGTGCATGCGTGTCTAATACCCCTGTGCTTGTCTACTGCCCATGTGCATGTCTACTGCCCCTGTGCATGTGTGTCTACTGCCCCTGTGCATGTCTACTGCCCCTGTGCATGCGCGTCTAATACCCCTGTGCTTGTCTACTGCCCCTGTGCATGTCTACTGCCCCTGTGCGTGTCTACTGCCCCTGTGCATATCTACTGCCCCTGTGCATGTCTACTGCCCCTCTGCATGCGTGTCTACTGCCCCTGTGCATGTCTACTGCCCCTGTGCATATG
>BROE01000022.1:2027648-2045252 GCA_036571765.1 Plecoglossus altivelis
CCGCTCTCTTGGCTCAATTTAACCTTAGCTCTCCTGCTGTCTCTCTCTCCTGCTCTCTCCTGCTGTCTCTCTCCCGCTCTCTCCTGCTGTCTCTCTCCCTCTCTCTCCTGCTGTCTCTCTCTCCTGCTCTCTCCTGCTGTCTCTCTCCCGCTCTCTCCTGCTGTCTCTCTCCCGATCTCTCCTACTGTCTCTCTCCCGCTCTCTCCTGCTGTCTCTCTCTCCTGCTGTCTCTCTCCTGCTGTCTCTCTCCTGCTCTCTCCCGCTGTCTCTCACTACCGCTCTCTCACTGTGTCTCTCAAGCTCTCTCGCACACACGTTGTCTCTCTCTTTTGCTATCAAGCCCCCCGCACCATTGCAAGGTGATACCACCCAGCAACCAGGTTTTCCTCCCACAGAAAGACGCACAAGCATGTGCAAATATTAAAAGGCACGTACACACCTCCTTCAATTCCATCTCAAAGCCTACATAGTAGGCGTACGACAACTCCAGGAGTGACATGTTTGGCACTTTCAAATACTTGCAGCTACATTTAAGTCACGTCGGTTCACGAGGCTGTTTAGTCTCTCCTCTCCTTTGTATGATACAAAAAAGACCCTTCTGCTTGAGCTTTGCCACAACCCTTAACACTTGATTACTCCTCCACAGCGCTGGCTTTGATCTCCAGGCAGTAATGAAAGTTTGAACCGGCGCTCCCTGCGACAGTGCCTAAGCTTCCGTAGTTGGAGCGTGGCGTGACAAGGCTTTTGAAGTAAGGCAATGTGAATGAGGTTGATTAAAGAACTCTCTCGTCAGTGATGCTACGTTTTGTCGAGGGACTTACTCGGCTCGTGTGCTTCTGAGAAAACAACGGCAGCCAACACTTCAGCATGTGAACTTTCTCAGCTGTGACGTGGCGGCGGGGCTGCGCGTGGCGTCGCACGCGTCACACTGCTCTTTTCACATATATTTCTGGAATCTGTCAACCTTTAAGGCCCAGTTTGTAAGTGAAGTATCACAGGAAAGGCAAGGAGAGATACAGAGGAAGACATGCAACAAAGAGCCAAGGCCGGTTTTAAACCCAGGCAGTTGTGGTAAAGGCTTGAGATACATGATACACAGACTTATCCACTGAGCTACCTCAGCGCTCTCAAACTGCTTGTGAATGCGACCGAGGGCCAGCCTTGTGTTTCCCTTTGCTACACAGCAGTAACTGCTATATTTCCCATTCCGTTTGCAATAAATTATTTTAAATGGAGGCATAACTGTGGATATAAATATGCACAGAGAGTTGCATTGGCATTGCTAGATAGACAGGAAGCAGATGGGCTTGTATCAGTGCAGCACCTGGGAGGCTGGGAACGTACAAGAGACAGTTAGAAGAAGCCGTGCGTTGAATAAAATAAGACAGAACCTCACACACAGACATGTCCGTTAGAGGTTTAGGTGAAGCCTGTGTGAAGTCATTGTGAGTAATGTAAGGTTGTAAGAGTTTAATCTGATGCAAGGCTTACATTTTAGTTGTGTCGTTGTTGTTTTGGGGGAAGATTTCAACCAACCAAAATCACCAAAACAAACAGGGAATTCCATGGCTGGTCTTCCATTGACAGTTTAGAGTGTCGACATCGTTTTATGTTTCCAGTTTCAACGAAGGAACCATCATTTTTAATGCTGACAACTGATGCTGTGAGGGCACTAAGGAATAATGAAGTGTTGCTGCATATCAAGTAAAGCACCAGGGGCCTTGATAGGGCATCAGATAAGTATCCAAGCTGGGCTAGTGGATAATGCTGCTCTCTGTCTACTCCAGGTAGCCTCCTCTCCACTCTATTCAATGATTGGAGCGCGTGCATAGGTTAAGTGGGATTTATGCAAATACCATCTTTGCGACCAGAATACCCTGCACACTGAACAAAACAGTTATCTGTTTGTCTCTCTGTCTCTCTGTGTGTCTCTGTGTGGTCTCTCTGTGTGTGTCTCTCTCTGTCTCACTCTTCCTCCCTCTCTCTCTCTGTCTCTATCTCCCTCTTCTTCCCTTTCTCTCTCTGTCTCTATCTCACTCTTCCTCCCTCTCTCTCTCTGTCTCTCTCTCTCCCCCTCCCCCTCTCTCTGCCTCTCCCCTCTCTTCTCCCTCTCTTCCCTCTCTCCCGCCCTCTCTCTCTCCCCTCTCTCTCCCCTCTCCCCCTCTCCTTCTCTCTCCCCCCCCCTCTCTCATCCAATGTCTTATCAAAACAAAGCCCCGATATGTTTATGACCTTCACAGCTCACCTTTCTTCCTTATATATTCTTAGCACAATAGTGGGTCAATCGACAATAATTTCACGTTCTCGACATTCTGTAAGTGACGCAGGTCAAATATCAGCAGTCTGTAATCCTGCGCTGACCTGCTGGAGGCAGAGAGATGGTGGTTTGTCCTTGTGGAGTTATGAAGGTCGGTCACTGAAAACATCTCTGACTTTGAGATGAATCACACGCCTCGCTTGATTTACATTTTATTGGCTCCGTGGGGGACAGAGCACGCGACAGTCAGACACGCACTCTGCCAGGATGTTTGCAACAACACCACCCTGTCCAGCCCACATGGAGGAAGACAGAGCAACAGTCACACTGAAGTAGCTTAGTAGTAGCGTCTTATCGCAGGTGCCATATTGTGTAGTGTTTTGTAACACCGTAATAGAACACAGGTACAGTAAGTGGTGTTTTGTAACACCGTAATAGAACACAGGTACAGTAAGTGGTGTTTTGTAACACCGTAATAGAACACAGGTACAGTAAGTGGTGTTTTGTAACACCGTAATAGAACACAGGTACAGTAAGTGGTGTTTTGTAACACCGTAATAGAACACAGGTACAGTAAGTGGTGTTTTGTAACACCGTAATAGAACACAGGTACAGTAAGTGGTGTTTTGTAACACCGTAATAGAACACAGGTACAGTAAGTGGTGTTTTGTAACACCGTAATAGAACACAGGTACAGTAAGTGGTGTTTTGTAACACCGTAATAGAACACAGGTGCAGTAAGTGGTGTTTTGTAACACCGTAATAGAACACAGGTACAGTAAGTGGTGTTTTGTAACACCGTAATAGAACACAGTAAAGTGAATGTCCCCTAGCAGTGTAATGTAATACAGTGGTGTTTTGTGGCTTGTTTACAGTAAAGAAATATTAAGATGTGTAGAGATGGACTCTGTATGGCTGTTTAAAGGGGACAAAGCATAAGTCTTAGCGTGTCAAACACATGTAGATATACGTATTAGCTGGCGATCGAGAGTCAGGTCTCTTTGTTGTAGAAGGTGGGAGGAAGCCGGAGTTCCTGGAGAGAACCCACGGTAACACATGCAGACTCCACACAGAGAGATCATGTGATGTTGCAGCGTGGGGAGACCCACCGGTAAACACAACTGTCACAGACCCTCCACACAGAGAGAAATCATGATCGACTCGTTGAGCGAATAGCGTGGTGGAGAGAAACCACGGTAACACATGCAGACTCCACCCAGCACGCGCAGATTGCATAGTGATGCTTTTGGAGAGGCGGATGGGGAGAACCCACAGTAACAAGCATGCAGACAAGGTGACCAGGCCAGAGAGATTCATGTGGGTTGGTGGTGGCATGAACGTGAGATGAACTCCACTGAGAAAACACAACGTAATATGAGAATCCTCCCAGTAATGCACGACTCCACCGACAGCAGGAACGATCAACTCGTGATTGGTCGTTGCAAGGAAGCGTGGGAGAACCATCAGTAACACATAATGGCGCAGACTGCCACATCAATCGAGAGATCATGATGGATGTTGCAGGTTTAGCGTTGGTGGAAAGAACGCCTATATAGTAGGGCGAGGGCACATGGCAGACTCCACGCCAGAGAGATCATGCTGATGTTGCAGCATGGAGGGAGAAGCCCACAGATAACACATGGCAGACTGTCCAGACCGACGAGAAAAGGAGATCATGTTTGATGCATTTTTGGACCGGCGTATTGCGGGGAGAACCCACAGTAACACAGGGAGAACATGCAGACCCCACCCAGAGAGATCATGTGATGTTGGATTAGGCCCAAGAATTGAACCCACGATCTCCTTCCTGGGAGGCAAAAGCTCTAACCGTGCGGCCACATATTATCTGTATCCTTAAAATGGTAATGAGGTCTAGATGTTTTCCGTGTAAGACACCAGAATACACATGAAATATCTTATTTCCAGACAGATTATTGTGTTGAAGGAGTTTTGCTCATCCTCAGATGGGACAGAATAGTCGACATCACATTTTCATCCCATGGTTGCCTTCACACCCAGTGACTGTGTAATAGGAAAGAAAACTGTAAAAAAAGAAAAAAAGAAACACATAACTTGTTTATCAATGTCAAATGGAAGTACGGGGTGTATTGATCCTGGTCAGCCAGAGGCAACGTTTATATGAGCAGAGACCTAATTGGCACTTCATTGTTTTAGTGCCTGTAGGTGTCAGGAATTATGCTGAATATATCATCTTATTTTCTCTTCTCAATGGCGGTATGACCTATACAGTTGAAAGCACATAATTCTAGTTGTAAAAGTAGTCAATTGTTTCTCCAGAGACGGTAGTTGACTTCTAACATCACAACTCTTTTGAATGTAACAAAACCAGTCGCCTCGCCTCACTTTATCTGTTTATTGGGTAACATAATTTTTATTTTATTTTTTACTATCCGGTAGGCACACTTTCATGGTGCGGTGCTGTAAACAAGCCATAGACAGAACTGGGAGTATGTGAAGAGGAGGTGTCGACTTATTATAGTCCCTGACAGGCGAGGCAGCACGGCATACTGAATGGAGATTAATGAGCGGCGTGTTCAGGACTACAGGACCACGGACAGCGCACGCCCATGCTCCTTCCGTCTCGCGTGCTCAGACTCTAGCTGTCTCCGACGATTTTCCTTCATTTATTATATAAAAAAAAACTGCGTTTAAATTGCTTCTATAATTGTCTAACCTCAATATCTGGGATTAAGTTAGCCTAATTCGATTCCGTTTATGCGTTCAGATTTAGAAGTTCCCTTGGATAGTCCTTCATGTCAAACACGTAATCACACCCCCTCCCATTTTGCGCTGGGAACGCGTGAGACCACGGACTTGCCCCCACCTCACACATCCATAACACCGCCTCACCTTCGAATACTGGGACCGAACACCACAGAACGAGCAGTCAAGCCTGCCTCGCTGGTCTTCTCGTTACAGACAGTGCGAAAGGAGTATTACCATCTACTTTTGTTTTCTTACGTACTCTTTAACAAGTGAATATTTTATCCTCCTCAACCACAGAATGTGATTAGGAGACTGTAGAAGCGCGGCTTTCGTCACGTTCCAAGACCTTGCAGAACAATCGTGACGGATCCATCGCCGTTCGCCACCCGTTTAAGATTCCGCAGTTGATAAACCGGCGTCAGTCCCGTTATACTGTCCTCTCCGCTCCGCTTCGCAGTTTTGACTAATTCTCCCGCGAGGACGATCCGACTACGGCATCTTAGTGATTCAGAGCGAGACTCAAGTTGTAATACAGCAGGAGTTAACAATGACAGCCACCAAGGAGCAACCGAACCAGAGGCAGAACCAGCCACAACAAGAAGAGGTGGGATTCAATCTCTCGGTTCTTTTGATAAGAAAAGTGATTCAGACTGTATCAGCTCATTTGTAATAACATGCGTTTAGCGTTAGCTTATTTGGAACTGATGTAAATGAGGTGACGCACTGTTTCAACATTAGAGAAACAGTTCTGCGTAGATAGGTCAACAAGTTTTGTGATTTCGCATTAAGAAAACATTAAACAGTTGAAATATGATGTCTTGCATATTTCAGTCTTCGGTAGGTTATTCATGCTTTCTGCCTCACCTCGCTAGTTAGGCTAGTTTACAGCCGCTGGCTACGGCTAGCCCACTGGAGAAAGTATTAGATTTCAATCCACGGTTTCCCACTGGTGGCAGATGTGATTCAGCATTTACGATGCATATGTCACTATTATATCAATTAGTGGCTCAGTACGAATTGCGTGTCAGCTGTCAGGTCTGGGAATAACGAGCCCTCGCGTGGGAATTGGAAGGACTTGCACTGCCAGGGAGAGAGAGAGAGAGAGGGAGAGAGAGGGAGAGAGAGGGAGAGAGAGGGAGGGGGGCATTCATTTATAAGATTGTAATTCAGAGCTTGTCTCTTGACAGCTGTCCGCGACACCTTTTCGAGAGAACAAGCTGTGGAAACCACTTTAGAAAATATTAGCCGCATTCCATCTCACATACACCGAACAAGGCTGCGGCAACGCGGTAGCGTCGCTCATCGCTTCCATCTCACTTCTGTATTTTGAGCACGTCAACGGCAATTATTAAGCAACGGTGGCTGACGGTTCTTGTCAATGTGAATGCGATATGAATCGCTACCGAACGTGTCTGCTTCGACAATATATCGTTAAAGACCAATGAAACGCTGGAGAAATTACTGCGATGAACAACTTGAGCTCTACTTTAAAACCAAATGATTGTTTGTGTTCCCGACATTTATTAGTGCACGTTGTAACAGATAACATGTCAAAAACATTAGGCCTATTCCACAGTTTGTTGCGCTACTCCGACCACATTATGTAGTTAACCTGGTGATATTTTGTATTTGACGGCCAAAGTTCGCGGTACTCATGCCATATAGACGATAGGGCAATCTCAGTGTCTTGCTTGCAGAGTGTGATGTGTAGATCGATGTCTACGTACGTCTGTGTTCCGTTTGCAGAACCTTGGAGGTGAAGTCTCCAGACAGTGCTGTCTTGCTTTGCCACTGAACAAGAGGGATTATCATGTCTGAGGTCTGATCTGTAGCACAACGCACTCTGTGGCACGGTCGCTAAGATATACACACGCACACACACAAGGTGTGTGTATCTTTATAATTCTGCTCATTGCACCCATCATTACTGGAAAAGAGTGTGTATCATTATAATTCTGCTTATTGCACCTATCATTGCTGGAAAAGAGTGTGTATCATTATAATTCTGCTTATTGCACCTATCATTGCTGGAAAAGAGTGTGTGTTTATTAGCTAGCAGCCTCTCCTGTCTTTAAAAACCAGACATGAAGAGGAAAACATTCCTTCAATGGAAAGACACGTGCAATGTGTACATGCCTTCACACTCTCAGCTGGACCAAGAAGGATTCACATCACCTTACTGTGTAGAAACCATCACTGCTTTGAGATGAACTATAATCAACTCATTTGGTTCTCGGTCGACTTGTGGAAAATCAGGTATTAAAGGGGCAGTGTCGTGTTATGATGGTGAAGTCTTTGGAGACAACGAGAGAATAACTGTACAGATACTAATCGTGAGAAAGCAAGACCATCTTCAAAGACCCTCCTCAATAACTACCTATGGCCACACCCATATTTAAGAATACATGCAACTTAATGCTGTGTAATGATGAAGTCCTATTTCTGTGCAGTGGCAGCGTGTCATCTCAGGCCCCTTGTGTAACAGCTGTGCAGTGAGCTACGTCAAGGCATCGTGTCTGAGAAAGTAATGGAGTGAAGAGGAAACACGCAACATGGCCCAAGCTATTACTGACAGGGGAGACGTGAGGGCTTTGGTCAGTACCGGCACACGTGATTGGCTGGTAGACTCTTAGGGGGATCAACTGCCATGAAAGTTTCATGCTGTTGTTGTGAAGCATTCAGCTGGAGACTTCTAGACAGGAAGATGTGGTGTTCAGCCAAGCCCAGCCAGAACTGTTCTCCGGGTATTGCAGATTTACAAGCGGTTTTGTTTTTGGTTACCAGTGCTGTCGTTGTGGTCGCTATCTATTCATTCCTCATCCATCTGTTCATCCATCCATTCCTCATCTACCTGTTCATCCATCCATTCCTCATTCATCCATTCAGTGACGTCATCTCCTCATCATTCGCAGTCATTTCAACGTTCACCTCTTCCATAAGTTTGACTCTCTGTTTCTGTAGACGTGACTAATCTCTTAAACAGGTTAACACACCAAGTCTTCTCCTTGTCAATGTTGAAGATCCTTATTTGTCTTTCTAATGATGCTATTCAGTCTCTGCACACATTTCTTTCAACACCAAGTTATATTGAACATGAGAAAGCTTGCGTCTCTGGTTGACTTTTAACATGTTTTAATACACAAACGTCCCTGTCTTGCAACTCAATGAGGGCTCTTGCAATCTCAGCAACCAAACCAAACCTGAGTGGGAGGTATCAGACGAAACCATGTTGCCGTTTTAACTTTGTTGTTCCCTGAAACTGATCCTGTGTTTGGCTCTCAGCTGACCTTCTGCTTCACAAAGCCTTGCTGCAGCAAGGAGGGATCGAGTTACGACCTGCCCAGACAGTTCATTCACATGGTTGATGGAGATGTTGGTTGATTGTGAGGATCAGGCTGGCCAGGGAGATACTGATGCCTGCTGCGATCGCTGGCTGCTAGGAGGAGAGAGGAGATGGAGGAGGGGGAGAGGGAGGATGGGGAGGGAGGAGATGGAGAAAGGGGGATATGTAGGAGATGGTGGAGGGGGAGATGAAGGAGGGAGGGGGAGGGAGGAGATGGAGGAGGGGAGGGAGGAGGGGGAGTGAGGAGATAGGGGGAGGGAGGAGATGGAGGAGGCTCAGAATCAGAAAGGGTTTTATTCACCTGGAAAGTTCGCACGGACAAGGAATTTGACAGGATAGTGCACACCTTCAACATGACGGGATCTTACATAAGTAGCACACTAGTCTAAATAAAGAGGAGATAAAAAGGAGATGCTGGAAAGAGAAGATAGAACATGAGGGCAGGACAGCGAAAGAGAGAGCAGGAGTATGTACTTGTGAAGATGATGAGAGGAGGAGATGGGGGAGCAGGAGGGGGAGCAGGAGGAGCAGGAGGGGGAGGAGGGGGAAGATGAGCAGGGAAAAGACCATGAAGTAGATGAGGAGGCAGGATGAGGAACGCATCACGTGTCAGACTTCACTTTGTGTGACGTGAACACTGTGTTTATTCAGATAGTCACAACACATAAATCCCATCACACAAAGTGATGTGTCTAGGTTAGTTTACTGGAGCTGAAATGTAATAAGGTTTATCTAATCTAAGACAGGCCTTATTTTAGATCCTCCTTGCCCCTTCTTTTGGGTCTATATTAGGATAATTTAACAAATCTGGACATATGCTCTTGGCCCGAAGGGAATTGAAGAGATTACAAGAGTTGAGTCATCAGAGCTAAGAGAATCATTGGAGACACTGTGGTCTAATCTCTGATCATAGGCAGGGAAAAAGCAAAAAACAAACCCCTGGAGTATGTATGTGTGTGTGTGTGTGTGTGTGTGTGTACCTGGGTGTGTATATGTGCGTGTGTGTGTACGTGTACCTGTGTGTGTATATGTGTGTGTACCTGTGTGTGTATATGTGTGTACCTGTGTGTGTATATGTGTATGTACCTATGTGTGTGTACCTGTGTGTACCTGTTTGCACCTGTGTGTGTGTACCTGTGTGTGTACCTGTGTTTGTGTGCGTATATGTGTGTTTGTGTGTACCTGTGTGTGTACCTGTGTGCATATACAGTATGTGTGTGTACATGTGTTTGTGTGCATATATATGTGTGTGTGTGTGTGTGTAAATGTGTGTGCATACCTATATGTGTGTGTTTACCTACGTGTGTATATATGTCTGTGTCTGTGTGTGTGTGAGTAAGTACATCACAGCTGGCCTAATCCACTCTAAGACAGGATATTGTCAGGATTAACATCAAAACCATCCTTCCCCCATGTGCCACATTATCAGGGCTGCAGAACGAGATAGGTGTCTGAATCACTAGATTGTATTCAAGAGCTTCAACTAAGATATTTTAGATTTCAGACGAATGTCCGCTCAGATATTTGGTCATCAATCACTTCAGTTTCGTTGGGTGTGTGACCTGAATTTCAACTGCATTTCATTCCGAAACACAACATATTTTACTGTAAAAAAACGAAACGATCTATTCTCATAGCTGTCAAATAAACACAAATAGTTTGTGGAACATTTTGAATAAGATATCTTCTCAAAATTTCAAAACGTAAGAATGTTAATGATGCCACCATCTGTCATGTTCTTTTAAATCTTAATGAATCATATTCCAGTCATTTATTTTTCCGCATGGCCATAAATATGACAGATAATGTGTAATGAAACAAAACGTGTTTACTTTGAAATGTACTTGATTGAATCTGAACGCATAACGGAGATTGATCCTTCGTCGGTATTGAAATGTCTAGAGTTTATGACGTCAGTTCCTCCATGGTACTTCGAGTCTGAGAAGACAAACACCGTTCTTTACGCTTCCTGGGCGTCTGTGAGTGTTTAAGATAGTCTTTCATTGATCTGTGTTCCTGCCGCAGATAATCAAAGGCTCATTTGAAAGGCTGGAGGTATTGACTGCCCTCCAGTGATGTGCGCGGATGCACGGCTCACCGTTTGTGTCCGTGCCCACCGTGTTGACCTCTTAAGACTAGTGAGCCTGAAAGATACGAAGCAAGACATAGTTTGACTTTGTTACATGTACTTGAACACTTACTGTATACGTTGTTAAAGTTGCCGTTTCTTTCGTGGTGACTTTCTGCTTCTTCCGTTGTTGTGAATTGATGCCAGGCAGTCCAGACACAGCCGATTTAGAACTAGGAGGATAGTTAGTAATGTTTAGTAGCAATTTTCTCAAACTTCAGATTTGGGAAAATGAGCGACAGAAGTCTCACTCATCGCCAACGAAGCCGTCCCCCACACTGAGTATAGTGTCTCCATCACACACACTCCCTCCTCCGGTTTACGACCTGCACACAATTACCTTCCTATCTTCGTACACACCGCCCGTTTCATGCTGACGATATTACGCTGCAGATAATAAGTTTGGGAGTTCAATTTCATTTGCTACCATACCAAAAAAACGTGGACTGAATGGATTCTTATCCTATAGCCCGGAGCATCATTTGACTGGGAACGTGTTCAACTGTGTCTAATTGCGTTCTGTTAAATTTGACTTCAGGAGCGAAAGACGCTTTAGCATCACCGTGTAATATAAACCAAATCACTTTTTAATATGCCCGTGAAAATTAACTCAGATAGTAAAAACTGATTAATAGAATTACTCAATTGTTCTTGGTTTCCCCGTTCTGTAGGGGGTTCAGTGAAATATTAATATTCATAATGGTCGGATACAAACAGCCATTTCCCCGGTAATGGATCCGGTAGGCCAACATTCCCGTCTATGTCGACACACTGCAAGTTCTCCTCTATGAGCATCAGTGAATCTCCTATCTAGGATGCGTCAATTTTAAAATGTCACGAAACAAATTCAAAACCAAGACGTATTGCCTCAGACCGAATTGACTAATGCATTGATCGCCCTGTGCCGTTACTGGTATGAAAGTTATGCTGTGGCTTTTCGTTACCGTTCGTTGGCACCCGTTGGCGTTTTAAAAGATTGGATGCTTCAACGAACCCAAAGTTATTGCAGATAGTCAGCCTCCGTGAGAGCCAGGTTGACAACGATTTTGGCGGAGACATTTCAATACCTCACAACGATTACAGCATTAGACGGTAGCCATCAGTACACTAATAGGTAAACAAGATAACAAGAAGAACAAATAATATCAGTTTACCTGCCCATCACACCTTCAGTAATCAGATGCCCATCTGATGAATGAACACGGTCCACCGGATGGAGTCATATCTTTTTAGTGACTGATTAATGACTGAAATCTTGGACTGAATTATCTATTGAGGCCACAGTGTGTTGCTACAGACATTTCAATGCTAGCTGATGACACATGGAAGACTACAACACTAAAGCTTTAGTAAATGTTTTATTCAAATATATCTTGTAATATCTTGCTCACTCTAAACTTCAACACTGAATCAGAATCAGTTTTATTCGCCATGCAAGATATACAAGCACAGAATTGACTGTGGCAGGGAAGTGCAAACATAGAATATATATGAAACATAATGCAGGTAAACTAGAACATCATTATCAGCCATGGAAATGAAGTTAGTTTACAAACAGAAACTGTCCTCTAATTAAGCCCTACACATAAGTTCAGCTAAACAACCGTTGAGACGTTGACGTGAGTGACGCTTGCAGACCCGTTAGACGCTGTCAGCGGGTGCGCTTAGTTTTTAGTGCGCGTCTTTTGACGTGTCACGTGACTACACCGTGCGCAACTGGCTGTTCTAAACGGTCCGATAGCTTGATGGATTAAGATCAGACACTGGTTTTTAACCAACATTTATACATAGTTTGGCTACAAACCCCTGTTTCTCCATCAGTAGTGCAAGAAAAGTGACAAAAATGAAAACACAGTGAATATTAACAATGTAATATTAAGAATAAAGAAGTTTCTAGAGCAGGGGATGAGCCTAAAGTCATCGCAAATGGTTTGGGAGGGAACAGCGATTAATATCCCATCAATATCTGACTGCATGCCTCCTCTCAGCTTCTCCATCTCTCTCTGCACTGTTGTGAATTGACTGGCCTATTCAATGGTCTTTCTTTTTCTCCTGCACTTTTTCCTCCAAGGACTTGAAGCAATTGAAAAGCTTATTGAGGCTGTGCAGAGGGCAAAGCTTTCTTCTGGAAGTTTTCTTGGCTGGTACATGAAGGTAATAACTCTAAAGTCTTCAGCCAACACGCTGAATGTGGCTGTTTGATGGTTCTTTCATCTGGATGAGTTGTAAGCAGAGGTTGCATCTGACAGATCCTTTAAGCTATTCAAAACAGCAATGCAGTCTAAAGATCTGTGTCCATAAGCCGTTACAGAGACCCAAAGCCTTCTGATATGGGGAAAGTGACGAGCATGTTGAAGTGACTGTGTACTGTACGCAAACTGATGATGTCCGCTGTTTCAGTGTGTCATTGTTCTGTAAAGACAGGCCTTGCGTCTGTTTTCCTCAATAATTGGAGGCAGAAGGCCCAAGAAACACAGGGTGGCAACATAGACAGGAATAATATAAAGGAACTTTTTAGAATATTTTAAAGTTAACTGCCGGAGTAGGAAGCTGTGGCGTTAGATTGATGGTTATATTCCTTTTGACATGCCGTATGCTTTATCGTTGCTTTGTCAATCTTCAAAGCCAATGTGCAATCATCATTTACACCAACAAAGCACACTGTGTTTCAGTTACTGCTTTTTCTTCTGGGGGTGGACCCAATCCGCTAACTTCCTGTTCCTGTTAGCTTCCTGTTTGAATGTGTGTTTATGGAACCCACCGTGAGTCACTCGCTACATGCCTTGTGATTGGTTGGGCACCAGTTGTGAGGAAACGAATGATGTGAGCCAGTCTTTTATTTTCTGCTGTATTTTCAAAGACTTTTCTTCACCTGCCTGACATGTCATGTGGAGTGTACTTTACAGCCATTAGGTTTGGGTTCAGCTGTGCACTTAGGTTCATGCCTGCAAAAAAAAGCAAAATAAAACAAAAAAAAAGAGTCCGGTTTGTAACTGAAACATGATCATTTTAAAAGAAGTATTGTAAGAACACAAAATGATCATAGCCATTCTATGGATATGATTTATATTCCAAGCATCTTTGTTGTTATCCAACACAGCTGTGCTGTTGGATACAGGCTTATGAAAAGTAGTATTGATCCACAGAATGCATTCATGGGAAACTGAAAGACACACCGCTAATCCTTTGAATCGGATACGGATGCAGGTAATCTTTTTTTTATCATTAAAATACCCTCAGAGGTGCAGCTATGCAATGTCATTGCTGTCTGAAGCCAACACAGAGACACAGTGGAGACACAGTCGAGACACAGTGAAGATACAGTGGAGATACAGACTCCTGAAGGAAGATCGACCAAAGAGACGAGACAGAATTGACGGTGTCTTCTAAGGTGAACCTGAAATGGCACCAATCCTCTCAGACCAAGTTAGTCTAGCAGGGGATGTGTTTAAATCTTCCACACACTCCCCCTGTCCCTCCCTACCGTGTTTAAATCTTCTACACACTCCCCCTGTCCCTCCCTACCATGTTTAAACCCTCCACACTCCCCCTGTCCCTGCCTACCATGTTTAAACCCTCCACACCCCCCCTGTCTCTCCCTACCATGTTTAAACCCTCCACACACCCTTGTCCCTGCCTCCCCCTCCGCTCACACCCAGCTTTCACCGTCTTACTGAAACCCTCTAAGTAAAGAATTGGATTTTCTGCCCGAAAGAAACAAATAAGCCTTGGGGTAGTTTGCCGTACTCGGTGTGAGATTGTGCTGTCATAGTTGAAAGTGCGGACGAGCTTTGCTGAAACGCTCACTGTTGTTTGGCTCTGGCTCACCAAGGTCACAGTGCTGGAGACGAGAGCCAGGGGGTCTATTAATAGACAGAGAGCTACCTTCCTTCCTGACAGCGGGCTTATTAGACATGCATGCACACACACGCACACACACGCACACACACATGCACACACACACGCACACGCACGCACACACGCACGCACACACACACACTGACACACAGGGCGCACACACACATGCACGCACGCACACACACACACGCACACACACACACACACACACACACACACACACACACACACACACACACACACAGACTGTCCTCAGTAACAGTAGTATTAGCATAGTATCAGCTTCTTCATTCTCTTTCTCAAGAGGTACCTCAGACGTACTTTTAGAGGGTTGAGTGGAACTCATTCATATCAGTAAAGAGTCTGTTATGTTGGCGTGTGTTTGACGACAGGCTAAATTACTTCTGTTGGTCACGGCCAAGCCAAATTGTCCCCTCAGTTGTCATAGCGATCGTAGTAGTTCTGGGCGGATGTCCACCATTTTCTCCATGTTTCTTTGGGTTTTTGGCCTGTTTCCTGGTGGGACGAAGGCTCAAATAAGGTCCCTGGTCAAGCACACTGACAGTGATGGCAGCAAATTTTGATTTAGAAGCAAATCATTTCCCAGTGCCATTAATCACAGTCTCATCAACAAGCATTTCAGTGATCGCAGTCTGCCTCAACTTAAGTGTTATCGGCTACATTGATCGAGGGGGTCAATCGAATTCCGAGATTGGATGAAAAGACAGTTTTCGCCAGGGGAACGCGGCTATCTTGTTTGCGATTGGACAGTCAACAGTAAATAGTTGTAGTTATTAGAAATGCCAGATCATGTCGGAAGGCCTTTGTAAACCTTGTGTGATTATAGCCCTTTAGTGCACCGGTAGCTATCATCATCCATGCTTCAATTGTGTCTTAGGAATTCATGTTCAATATGTTTTGCCAGCACCTGAACAATATAATATATTACCCACTGTAATTACTGACTAGACTTGGCGTCTGCTTCCAATACATCACCACAAGGTCATAAACCTTCCACTCCATTACAACAACAACCACCTAAATCACCTTCTGGATACTAAATACCTCTCTGCAGTTTTGCGCTGATAATAGATCAGCTGATTTAATACAGATATAAATAGCAGTTTGTACCACAATGACACCTCAGCCATCTACTTGCTCCATTGAAACGAGGAGAAATGAAGTCCTTGGTCTGGCCAACTCTGTCTGCTGGTTATTTATGTTCCCAGGAGCCGTCCAGCAGAACAGCAGAGTGATGCGGTGAGAATGAACACATTTAGAAGATGAATGATGGCTTTGATGGAAAATCAAAGTCGAAAAATGGGCTGTGGTACCACAAGGAAAAATAAGGATTTAGGAGCAGGCATGTTAGTTTTATAACTCTGTAATAAGAAAGTGAAAAGTCGTAACTGTTGAAAGTCGTAGCTGAGGCTCATAACTACTTTAGGACTGAGGTTCCAACATAGTTTTTTTTGCAACAAAAAACCCAAACAGAAAAAGACATGCAGTTTCTCAAGCTGATGATGTAAGTTTTTAGTAGCTCTGTGTGAAGGAGAGCAGAAGCTGCCTTCAGAGGACTGGAGGAGGCCGTGTTTCTACACAGGTCCTGAGGGAGGCCCTTCTGTGGTGGTGGGGGGAGGAGGCAGGAGAGTGGGGTGAGGTGGGGGAGGAGATGGGGTGGAGGAGGTGGGGGTCAGGGTGGGGGCAAAAGCTGGGGTGGGGCAGGAGGAGGATGAGTGTGGGGAAGGAGGAGGAGGATGGTGGAGGATCGGTGGAGGGCAGGAGGAGGATGATGGTGGGGGAGGTTGGGTGGCAGGAGATGAGGGGGGGGTAGGAGGGGTGGGGAGAGGCTGAGTGCAGGAGATGGGGATGGGGGAGAGAGGGGGTGGGGGAGAGTGAAGGCAGGAGATGGGGTGGGGGAGGAGGGTGCGTGGTGGGGGAGGTGAGGCAGGAGAATGGGGTGGTGGGGGAAGGGGGTGGGGGATTTGGTTCAAGGTGATGAGTTTTGTCGGGGGAGGGGTGGGGAGTGGGGGTGGGGATGGGCGTGGAGGGAGGATGGTGGGGGAGGTGGGGTCAGGAGATGGGGTGGGGAAGGAGGAAGAGGAAGGGGTTGGGAGAGGTGAGGGCAGAAGATGGGGTGGGGAGGGAGGAACAGGTGGGGAAGGAGGAGAGGTGTGGGAGAGCAGGAGGAGGAAGAGGGTGGGAAAGAGGTTGGGGGAGGAGGAGAGGAGCACACCCAGGGAGTGTCAGGTTGAGCGTTTCGTCAGGGTCCTTCGCCTCGGCCCTCTAATCCTGATCATGGTAATATGGGGGCAGAAGCTCTATCTTCACTCATAATTGAGTTAATAAATTAAGGATGATGATTCAAAAACTGCTAAGTAGGAAATTGGAGAGAAAGAGAGAGAGGAGGAGGGGGTGGAGGGGGGTTGTGAGTGTGGAGGAGGAGGAGGGAGACTGGTAGAGAGAGACTGGTAGAGAGAGACTGGTAGAGAGTGATAGAGAGAGACTGAGAGAAAGCCTAGAGAGAGAGAGAAGGAGATTGGAGAGGGAGGGAGAGAGGAGAGAGAGGGAGAGAAAGGAGGGAAAGGGAGAAAGAGGAAGGCAACGGGAGAGAGAGAGAGTGAGATAGGATAAAAAGAGAGAAGCTCATGCATGGAAGGGCTTTGGCAATTTAGAGCTGCTGTCAGCGTTCAAGGACGAGGCAGCCTTTGTGGTATTAATGAAATGAGCGGCGGCCTGATAATAGATCAGCTCTTCCAGTCTTTGGGGGGCCGTCAGTGATGTGAGTCCCTCTCAGACTAGAGCAGGCAGTCACGGGTGTGTAAACGTGGCCGTTCCCTCGCCCCAGCCGGGGTGGGGGGGGGGGGGGCGGGGGTTGGGGCAAGCCTGCAGCTGCGGGACACGAAACAGCTTCATACTCTCCTGTCAACCATCAAAGACACACGTGAGAAACATCAATAACCATCTCGAGTCTACGACACAAAACCTTTTGACTTGGGTTTTTTTTTTGGGGGGGTTGACTTGGGTCTAATTGGCCATTTTAACTTTCCAGGATCCCTCCAGCCAATCACAACTCAGCTCTGGGTCGGCGGCCACTAATCCCTGTCCATCCTCCTGCAGGGTGTTGTGGGTAATTGAGGCTGTGGGGCAGTCTTTCCTTATCAGAGGCAGCAGATGAGGCGGAGAGAGTCCCGCTCTCCCTGTAGGACTGGAGGGCGAGGGACAGGTGTGTGACTGGTGGGCCTGGCTGTCACACAAACCACAACCCGCACCTGTGAGTGTGTGCCCTGT
>BROE01000022.1:2055203-2142409 GCA_036571765.1 Plecoglossus altivelis
TACCCGCTATCCTAACTTGCGACTCTGCGACGGTTCTATCAAGATATATACATGTACGGGCTGGTCTGAAATGCTCTCATTCTCTGTCTGTCCTGTCTGTCTGTCTCGTCTGTGTCTCTCTCAGTCTGTCTGTCTTCCGTCTGTCTGTCTGATCACTCTTGTGTCTCTGGTCTGTCGCGTCAGGTGTCTCCGTCCTGTGTCTGTCCTGTCGGGTCTCTGCTGTTCTGCTCCTCGTCAACTCATACTTCCGTCTGTCAGTGTGCTCTACGATCGTCATGGCTATAATACGTTGATGTTCGTCGTAGTCGCCATTCTGTCTGTCATATCCCACTGGCTGCCCCGACACTGTACTCGCCGACTGCCCACCTAGAGGTCTGTCTTGTATGAGGTTTTGTCATTGTTTCTGTCATAGGGTGCACCATATCCACCTGTCTGTCTGTCTGTGTCTACACTCGTGTTGTCATGTTCTCTTGCCTGCTGTCTGTCTTGTCTCGGTCTGCTCTCGTGTCTGTATGTCTGTCTTGCCGGGTCTGTCTGTCCTGTCTGTGTCTGTCTGTCTGCCCTGTTGTCTGTCTGTCTGTTCTGTCTGTCTGCCTGTCTCTGCCCCTCCTGCCCTGCCTGCACTGCCTGCCTGCCTGCCTGGCCTGTCTGCCTGCCTGCCTGTCTGTCTACGTGTCTGCCTGTTAGCAGTGTTGCCTGGGTTAAAGTGACATGTGCCACATGGTCTTTTACAGTACGGTTCATTTCAGTACTTTTCTTTTTTCTCCTAAGGTTTCGTGTTATAAAACACTGTAATAATTTAGTGATGTGAATTATTATTCATCCCTATGGCTAAGAGGGATTCTGATTGATGAACAGATGAGCACCTTTGGTGCTGTGTTCAAACCTGGCCTCCACTCGTGAGGTGGGTGTGTGTGTGTGCGTGTTTTTTTTTTTTTTTTTTTTTTTTTTGTGTGTGTGTGCGCGTGTGTGTGTGCGTGTGTGTGTGCGTGCGTGTGTGTGTGCGTGCATGTGTGTGTGTGTGTGCATGTGTGTGTGTGTGTGTGTGTGCATGTGGTTTTCTGGTTGTGGTCTGCACCCATTAGTTCAGAATGCTCTTCCTGTGTCCAGGTCTTATTGTAGAATGGTACAGGCTGATGAATATCATTTTCTTCCCTGAGCGCTCTAGGGTGGTTTTGTGTATGAAGTGCCGGCTTGATGTGTAAAATATAAAGGCTTCTTCTTTCATCCAGGTATAGATCAATAGGCAGAACGGAGGATTTAAATGAAAAGCTCCGTTACAAATTAAAACACTGTTTGCTGCCAAATGCTGGGGAATTTGGACAGGCATGTAAAGGTAAATCAATAGTTCTGCCTCAGTCTGACCATCCCTCTCTGGCTCCACTTTGACTATTGGAGTTTCCATTTACCTGACACCTTTGAAAACTATGATTATGTGGGCAGCGTGCAGAGCTAAACACATTGGACTTACACACATAAAATAAATACAATGCAGATGAGGAATGAATAGTTTGTATAAGTTAAACAAAACAGTGTTTCAGTCTCCTGTGTTTTATCCATGCTTGCATGTAGAGACTTTATATCGACTTGTACTCAAGTCTACCATCAATAATCCCCCACAACATCCTCACAAGTCACTGGAAACTGTTTCATTGTTTTAACAGGCCACCTCATCTAGGCCCTAATAAAGAATTTCCTCATCCGATTAAAAGTCCACATTGAACAGTTGTGTTGAACAGTTGCCCAGAGGAACAATACGAGCCCCTCCCTCCAGACCAGTAGATATTCAGTCCTCATGCACACCAATCACAGCTGTCATTTAGACGTCTACATCCTGATGTGATTGATTACTTCTGACAGGAGGGTCTG
The DNA here is from genome assembly GCA_036571765.1 of Plecoglossus altivelis. Lineage (NCBI taxonomy): Eukaryota > Metazoa > Chordata > Actinopteri > Osmeriformes > Plecoglossidae > Plecoglossus > Plecoglossus altivelis. The sequence continues at coordinate 2,057,073 of BROE01000022.1, forward strand.
TGAGGCTCTGGCAAACGCAGTGCTTCCAGTGCTTCCAGGTCGCTGCTAAAACTGAGTCATAAGACTGTAGGTCACAAGAAGACCTTTAAATAAAGCTTGTACATTTAAAGTTGTATTTATTTATCTCCCCCCCCCCCTCATGCGCCCTCCCTCTTCCCTCCCTTCCTCGTTCACCTTCGTCCATCGCTATGGAAACGGTGTTAACGCAACCTTCCCCGCTGTCACATTTGATAAACGGAATTTATTTGGCAAGGCGTCTCCCTCTCGCTCGGACGCGAGTTCTGTTTTGGGGCGTCGCCTCTCGCTTCTGAAACCTGACCGGGCATCACAGAGCCGTGACTGACTGACTGACTGACTGACTGTCTGACTGACTGTCTGACTGTCTGTCTGACTGACTGACTGACTGACTGACTGACTGACTGTCTGACTGACTGTCTGACTGTCTGTCTGCCCGTTCCTCTGTCGAAAGGGGAGGAAGAGAAAGGAGAGAGCGAAAGAAAGAGATGGTTAGTTAGATACTTTCCTCGGGCATCGACTGTCCGTTAGAAATGTCAGAGCGATGACAGAAGCACGGAGTGAGGTGAGGAGCTGTCAAGCTGTGGCCAGAGACAGTAGCTAGGCCCAGGGTCAGACGGGACAGCATTATACTGAAACAAAATCATGAATAATCTGGCTGGCGTGAATAAAGACGTTTCCAGTTGATATTAGACTACATTGCCGTCTTTTAACAGACGCTTTTGTCCAAAGCGACGTACGAGTCGAGTTAGTGCGGAGAGAACGTCCACAGAAGAAGATAACGTATCAACATGCTTTTTCGGATGTTACAGTCAAGAAACAGGAAGTGTCCTATTTATGAACCACATCACTGTCACCACATCAGAAGAAACATCACATACAGAAGCTAACTAATTATCGTATGGCAAATAAAGATAACAGCAGATGGATCAACCACTGACAGTGTACGTCATTCGTGCCACGTTCAACTTCTCGTCTCTGATACGTAATTTTCCCTCAGTCAGACAGAACCTTTTCCCAGCGTCAAGAAGACATACTGAATTACAGATGTCTGGTTTGCATATAGACCTCTCAGGAACAGAGAGAACTCGACTTGATAAAGCAGGTCTTTATGGATTTATAGTATGCTATATACCGCACATGCCCTCCACCCCACAACAGAACACAGCGAAAGGTGACTTGCTCGCTTGCGACCGGTTGCCACGGTAACCCGGCGAACGACCGCGTGTGGTTTTTAGGATAGGGGGACCAACTCCTGTTTATTTGTTCGTGTTCTTTACCTTTTTCAAATATTTTCATTCCGTCCCCTCCCTCCCTCCCTTCCTCCCTCCCTCCCTCCCTCCCTCCCTCTTCCTCATGCTGTCTGTTCTACTTCTTTAAGACGCAAACCATACGAGGTGGAGTGAGTTAGCCTAATATTCAGATTGGTCTGAGGCACAGTTCTGCTGGAGACAAACCAGACACAATCCGTCACTTTGAGAGGATACTGGGAGGTCAGTTGCTCACGAGAGCCTGGAGGGAAGAATGTGACATATTCGTAGGATTAGATTCTGCTTTTAGAAACATCCTCCTGTGTCTTTTAAAAAATACTTTAGACTTTCCCCTCCTACAGACTTAATGTACTGTTCAGCAGCGACCCAACAGTCCAGCAAAACAACTTCAGGCAGACTAGTTTGGTAGCACCTGAGGAACAGCTAGATGTCTCTAGGCGGTTACACCTGCATTGTGTTAAAAAGAAACGATTCATATTATGCCAGAGAGCATGAGCAACCTCTTGGCAGACTGCCTTGTTGCACTATGCAGCAAGTTCGCCATTCAAATGAGTAGAAAGGCAACCTCACAGCTGTAAGAGGATTGCACCTCGTTTTCCTGATGTTTGTTGTCCTTCAACCTGCTCTCGCTCTCCTCCAACACCTCAGAGGCCCGCGGTTAGACTCCTCTCACTCGTTATTTACCGCACGTCTGCTCTCCAAAACATCCTGCCACCACTCAACCCACTTTAGCGAATGAGAGGGCGCCACGCGCGTACCGGCAAGAGGATCCCAATTAGAGTAGGCCTGCGAAGCGTGGCACGCCACCTGTCCATCACCAGAGGGAGAAACCACTCCCAGGGGAACAATTAAAAAACACCCAGCCCTGATCCTGAAGGCAGTCATCCACGTACACACCTGACATCACACACACACTTGATAGTGTCACACACACACACCTGACATCACACACACACACACACACTTGATAGTGTCACACACACACACCTGACATCACACACACACACACTTGACAGTGTCACACACACCTAACGCCACTGCCCACTCACCGCACACCTGTGGAGAAACACAAGGATAAGCTGGATTGATGATTTTGGAGGAAAAATGCTGTTTTGTTTGTTTTGACCATCTAGTGAAATTTGTAGCAGGAATAAACAGATTGTCCATAGAAGGCCATATTCAGCAGGATGGAGGTTATCCTTCTCCAAACCTGTTTTGTCATGTGACTCATAATATGTCATCACAAACAATCCATACTGTATAGTGTCAACAGATAGTGTTTCTAGTGTTAGCAGATATTCTCACATGCCTCTGTAATGACCATCCTTTGAAGGGCATCTTCTAGCACAACCAGATTTCTATCAAGCATTCTGCTCAACATGCAGATCAGGAAAAGCACCTTAATGAGATTTCTGCTTTTCAAAAGGCAATACTTTGACTGTAAAAATAAATAAACAAATAAATAAATAGAAATAAAATAGAAAAGTAAACTTTTGGCGCTAGCTTCCTTCTCTGGAAGGGAGCAAAGGATGAAAGAATCTTGTGCTGAAGGGGATGCAGCTGTTTGTGCCAAAGGAGGCGGGTTTCACTGCTGTCCGCTGTGGACAGAGAGACGCTGGGAGTACAGGTGCTGAGGTATGGTGGAAAGGGCACCTTTGAAGAGGACGCCATCGGCTGGAGGCCAGAGCTGCCTACGCGCCGGGGGAACCACTGCGGTCACGATGCGACACAGTGTGCAATCACACCGGACACAGAAATGCTTAAGAGCAAAAGCTGCTGCTGTTGCTACGGTCGATCGAGACGAGGAGTGAGAGACCGTCAACAGGCCTTTGTAGTTTCTATCTATCAAAATGTGTATGGTAACAGTCTTACCGTGGAACAAACCCACCCGCCGCAGTTGGTGTTTGTTTGCGATCAAACCCGCCACGTCCGATAACTCAGGCGCGACCACTAATATACGCTAACGAAAATCGAGTTAATTGCTGTCGGTGTCCTGTGGGCTGTAGACTACTTAGGGAGATAGTTTACCTGATCTGCATCGTCTACACTCACACACCAAGTTGATCGCCCCTTCAGATCACTTGTGTTGTCTTTGAGTTTGGGTGATGGACAAATGCACATGAAATTAGATGGAAAGTTATTTAAACGCATCGCTGAGCGAACTCTACGGTTTGTGGAGTGTTCGAAAACAATTAAATAAAGAACACAACTCGAGAGAGAGTTGGAGGGTGAAGTGCGTAGAGAAGTGCCTAATTACAGGCCTCGTCTCCGTATTCATCCTGAACAGTGAGGATGAAATGTAGCCATTTTATCATGGCTGGCTTAACCATGCACATCCTGATTGACAACACGGGTATGAAATTAACCGGCAAAAAGTGTTTTTTCCCCCCCTTCCTTTCGGTAAGCGCACATACACACTGCATATATCCAGATACTGCATGTATGCAGGAAACATTGAAAGCTGCCAGTGCTCAGCGCATCGTCAAGAATTGGTTGTAGAGCTACGGCAATGTTCTAGGTGATTAACGTTGATTATTAATGGTGATTAATTATTCTGTTGAAGGTGGGTTAGGGTGTCAGTTAATCTATATCTTAATCATTTGATCTCGTTTAAGAATATTGCTGCCTTTTTCTTTGGCATGTTACCTTGCTGATAGCGGACTTACAATATGAAAAGAATGGTGAAAAAATACATCCAGTCAGCTCTACCTCTGGGAAAATAATAAAAAGTTAACGGGTTAAGAAGAACTGTATATTTGACTTACGGTACTTGTCCATACGCAAACACAAACCACATAGCATTGATATGGGCTACAATGGCATGCTAACAGGACTAGTATGTGAAGTTAAAGTGTGAGATCTAATCAGCTACAGTATAGGCGGTTTTATTCCACATAACACTTTAATCTTTTGAACTCTCAAACTGTTTGAACCACATACTCTTCCGTTTCTGTGGCATCATATTTCCGTTTTCTCCTGACAGCACTGCCGACCCGATAGAAATACCGTGGCTGGAAGCACTTGCAAGTTGAATCTTTACAGTAGCAAGTTAGCTTCAGGCTTGACCGACTGTGACATTCTGCAAAGCCGTAGAGACATTGAAGCACAGCGCTCAGGCATTACACAACCTTAACTCAATAATTTAGTTGTGCGCTGCATATTTCATTCGTATGTTCTCCCTTAGCTCTTAGCCCCCTGCACGGCACCTGTGTTTATTAGCTGTGAGCTGTATGACCTCAGGAGAAGTTCATCTCAACATTTGAACACGGCAATGGCTTTTATTTGGCAGCTAGCCGCTAGCCTCTGAGTCTCAGCCCAGGTCTTTCACTCACGCATCGGGATAACGTGTATCATCATATACGATGAATAGACGAGAGGCGGGCACGCTGGCCTTATATTCGTGTTATTTGATATTTGTCTCGAGTTATAGAGTTAAATACCAATCAGAAAACATCACCAGTAACCCTCAAATCCGTCGGCCAGATTTTTTTTTAACCCAAACTTCAACAGGCATGAAAATCTCGCACCAAACTTTTTGACCAAACCTGAGCTCTACTCATACGTCCACACACTTGGAGTGGCTTATTGATCACAGCCTGAAGGCTAAAGCCTCTATTTACATCCGAGGTTTGATTGTCCGGGATCAGGTTGATGTCCTCTATTACGTGCTGTGACCCACTTGCTGCAGGCTACTATGGAGAACGATGCTAATTGCTAATGCTAATTTCAGCCTAATGTCTCTAATCTGACAGTAACTGATACTGTAACTGCAACCACTGCACTGAAGTCCCTAACAAATAATCACTTTTATTGAATGAAAAACACGTTTATTAACAGCATACATTATATTAAGGCATAGTCATTGCTAATAAGTTATATTGTGTTACAGATTACAGCAGAGAACATTTCTCAGTTTTAAACCAAGACAAAAAAAAAGAAGATTGAAACAAGGGAAGCAGAGCTGTGTAAAGTGTGTTGTACCTTTTGCAGATATTAATTATACGACTAAAAGATAATTATCACCTAACAGTGGTCTCTATTATGCATGTCTGCTGCTGCCATCGTTCACTGCCAGCCATACTTTGCGTCTGCCGTGTTTGGATGAATACCCATTCCGGTTGTCAATCACACCCTAACTTCACCACATGTCTGGATTACATAATCAGGGGCGCTTCAGTTCGAACTCATATCAGAACCGACAGCTTTAAAAGAAAATGACTATGATTAAGTTCAATATTTCTCCAAGTGTTCGCTTAAGGAAGTGAAACCACTCAATCTCGTATGGTTCCGACAGGGGCCTCATTCGTCGGGCCCCGGGCTAGATGTCCTGACCTTGCCCCAACATGGCCCTCGGATGCTGAGAAGCTGGGAGGGCTTGGGAAATTTAGTTACGAGTAAAGAAAAGGATGTAGTCAGCAATGAGTGAGCCATTAAGAACTCTTCAAAAAAAACACACATCTTTAATGCAATGTGAAGAAGGTAATCTGTAATGTGTTGTGAGATGCACTCTGAAAGGGACTTACTCAAGCCTGGCAGTATGAACACACCAAGCAGCTAACCCTTAAAGCTGAGGGTTTTGGCAAGGTAACAAGGCAGAGGTTATTCATAATTCACAGGGTTACAGACGTAGCACATTACTTATGCATTAGAGTCTTAGCTTGTACTTTTCTGCGTGGGTCGTTTCATTATTAAAGGATACAAGCTCAGCTCTCAGAGAGACCTATCACTGGCAGGTTATGTTTTAAAGATCACACAGCTGTGACTTCCGTCTATCTGTTATAGTCCTTACATCCTGTAGGCCTCTCATCATTGGATGCCAAATGGAAATTTTTGCCCAAGTACCATAGCGTCAACAATAAATTATCTTAAAGAAGTTTTAACACAAAGTTCTGCAGGGTTACTGGTCTGAAAGAGTATGGGAAGAGAAGAAAGTCAGTGGGAACTTGCTTTCAAATTTCAACCAAGCAGTTGCCCAAGGTCAACCTCGATGTGATGGTATTAGTTTTATCTGCGGTGCGCAGGGCCCGAGGAGAGCCAAGTAGCTGGAGCATCTGATAAGCTGTACACTGGAACAGTTCTTCTTCTCTTGTCAAAGGGCCAGACCTAACTGAGCTTCCTGTGGAAGCCAGGACTAGTCCTTAAGGGAAGCAGCTCTGTCCTCACTCAGCAATGCGCATCATCTGTTTGGGATTAGACACAAGTCTGCAAGGACACATCTGTTTAGCTCTCAAACCTCCCATTACCCTGCGTGACATCACACAACCTAGCCAAGACCCTGACATGTCCTCCTCACACGCATGCAAGGAATGAGGACACGCTAGGATATTTCCAGACCACTTGATTATGAAAGAAATTCCAAGAAGGAAATCAGGAACTTTGATAAGAGCCTCCGATTTGAAGAGAACCAATGTCAGGGATGAAGACATTCATCGCTGTGATAGGGTGCCGGGGGTTATGACAGATACAAATGTGTAGGTCGTGATTGGGTGCAGCGGGGTCACAATACCCATCAGTCAAGCCAATAATGACTGCAGCCCAGCGACAAGCCCTGATTGGCCGGGAATGAGAAAATCGTTGACGGACAAATGAGCACTGCTGAAACCTCAGAGAAGGTGATCACCTCCCACAAAATGATTCAAACAGGCTAGAGGCTGATTGGCATGATGTCTTGGACACAAGCCATATTGACATAGATGGATAAGATCATTCAAAGTTTGTGAATGAATATCTCTGTACGATTTGTATGTGTGTTGGATGTTGATGTTGGAAATGCTTTTCTGTGAAAATGTATGTAATTTATTAGACAATATACTTGAATGTAATTGATTAGTCTGCAGGACCAGCCAGTAAGTTAACAAACAAATGTGTACAGCTATCCAGAAATCCTCATGAGAACACTGAAATGTTCCGACCTGGTTAAGACACAGTGGAACCTTGTGTCTTTATAAGAAGAATATATATAGGAACTTAATTTTACAATCACTGCTGTCCTCCCAAGGTTGCAAGGTGCTGTTATTACAAACAATCTTTTTTCCTTCCTGTAGAAGAGGGAGGATTCGCTGATCTCAATCTTGTTTTCTCACTAAAGAAAACAAGAGCAAACTATGGCCTGTGTGTGTGTGCGCGTGTGTGTGTGTGTGTGAGTGTGTGCGCTATTGTTCGTCTACAGTGTGTGTGTGTGTGTGTGTGTGTGTGTGCTGTCGTTCGTGTACAGTGTGTGTGTTGTGTCACAAGTATTCTGTACTATTGCAGCACAAACAGTGCAACAGCATCAAAGCACCATCGCACAGGACAAAGGGTTGCATCAGAACACAATATATTACAAACATCATCAAACATGAACACAGGGTTGCATGTTTGTGTGTCTTCCATTTCAATTCTAATCAGAGGCAGAGGTATAATATAGGTGTGGGGAACAGAGGAAGTTGTTGTCAGTGTTAGGTTCCAATATAGACTATTCTAACTCAAGGCGTGATGGTTTTCAAACCGCATTAATGGAGGCGAATGCACAGGATGTGTCATCATTCTCTTGTTCTTTATCTTTCCTTTGGCAGATTCAGAAGTCATCTACAGAAACCGTGATGGACACGTCATCAAGTTCAACCTCCTCACAAACGAGACAGAGTTTGTTCTGACCAACACGACATTTGTAAGTTCAGAAACGTTGACCCACCATTCAACTGTTGACAATGCAGAAACACCCAGTAAACATGAGGATGCACGCACACCTGCAAACACACCTGCAAACACACCTGCCGTATAGATTAACATGGGAAACACAATTCTATTGGAATGGCAGACTCTCACACACACACACGCACACACACACACACACAGTCAACCAGAGCCCACACTTGCACACAGACACACACACACACACGCGTAGGCCTGTACAATGCACAGCCCACCATAACAACAATTCATACTGTACTGTACATCCACACTTGTACAATTCATAATAATGGCTGTCCTATTTCTTTTCAGGTTAATTTCAACGTTGCAAAGTATTCCGTGTCACCTGACCTGAAATATGTGCTCTTTGCCTACGATGTCAAACAGGTTAGCAAATATCTATTGTGGCTTTGTACTGTGAAAATATTTCTTATAACTTGAGTCATACTGTACTGATTTTTTTGGTATCATGCTGCTTATTGTAAAGCCCTCGGTTCTACATCAAACAGATCTCTTTACTTCTCTCTCTCTCTCTCTCTCTCTTGCTCTCTCTTGCTCTCTTTCTCTCTCTCTCTCTCTCTCTCTCTCTCTTTATCTCTCTCTCTTTCTTTCATTTATTGACTCACAGACAAGAAAAGGCTTTATTGAATCCTACAAAATGTTTGGATTTCAATACGTTCACACGGTAGCATATGTCTAACAGCCAAGCTCCTGTCACTGTGATGTCCAAACACACACATCACACACACACACCATAGCTAGTCAGTGTGTCTCAACACACACCATAGCTAGTCAATGTGTCTGAACACACATTTTACACACACACCATAGCTAGTTAGTGTGTCTCAACACACACATTACACACACACCATAGCTAGTCAGTGTGTCTGAACACACACACACACATTATACACACACACACCATAGCTAGTCAATGTGTCTGAACACACACACACACACACACCATAGCTAGTCAGTGTGTCTGAGCACACACACATTACACACACATTACACACACACACACCATAGCTAGTCAGTGTGTCTGAGCACACACACACACACATTACACACACACACACCATAGCTAGTCAGTGTGTCTGAACACACACTAGAGATAGTCAGCTTACCTGAGCAAACACGCACACAGACCCACCTTTTGTGATTAATGTGGCTCCGGGGTAGAGTGATATGTGATTAGGAGTGTGGCTCTGGGTAGAGTGATATGTGATTAGGAGTGTGGCTCTGGGTAGAGTGATATGTGATTAGGAGTGTGGCTCTGGGTAGGCCACAACTGGCAGGTCACGTTTGCTCATTAACAGAGTAGGTTTGTTTCTACCGTGATTTTGAGATTTCCATCAGGAAAGGTGCAGATGCAAAATGAGATATGTAAATTCAATCCTCCTCTCTGGAATGGATCAACTTTGAAGATTACCGACAAGAAAACTAATCTGATCTAATTTGAATGTTTTTCATGATGGTTCCTACATGAGAATCGTATGGTGCTTTTAATTATGCAACTCTTAATGGCTAGTTTAGTCTGGTTTTGCACAGTTATGAAGAAGAAGAATTTACAGAGAAATATTGTTCTGAAGACCGTTTGAAAATTGTGAAAGTGTAGCAACATTTTCAGTAGAAGACAGGCTGAAACAATCTTAATGTGAGTTTTAGTTATGTCCTAAAACATATATTTCAGAACTTAAAGTTGGTGAGAGAATCTTCTATGAATGTGTAACATGGTACATGTTGTACTAAAATCTGTGTTTCTCAGCAGTTGATATACTGTAGGTGTTAAAATATGAAAGAGTTTGTAGGCTAAAGTTTAAGGTTGAGATAAGGGATGACTTCTCAGAGTGTTGGGTTTTGAGTGAATTCCTCAGAAAGTTGAAACAGGTTCAAACAACTATACAGACTGTCTGCTACCAAAAATGGCATTGTTTTGTAACTCTGAAAGCTGAAAATCTGATCAGTATAGTTCAGGGTTGCCCACCCCTGGTGTAGTTGGTTGGCGCTGCAGATGTCAAACTTGAGGCTTAAAGCACATGTTCTCCTCTCTAAGACCTGCTCTGTCTGACAGCTGGATCGGACGCTACGTTCCGCAGACTAAGGTCTCTTCACGCCTTCACAAACTGAATGTATTTACCTTTAAGAGTGTGTTGAAGACTGCCTCACCTTGCCTCAGGATTACACGCCTTTATCCCATTACAGCTTTATCTCAGCGTAGATTAAGCTCGATAAACGCTCATAATCTCTCTCCTGCTTGCATGTGTTTGTTTGTCAATCCGGATCGTGGTCTGTTTTCTTAGAGCATAATCACCTTATAATGTCTGCAGTGCTCCTCTCTACACTAATCTCACTCACAAGTCCCTGTTGATCCACTGTTGTGTGTTTCCAATGAGAATTAGCCGTAAAACAACCAGGCAGAAGTGATTGAGAGCTGTCGTGGCTTTGAGGTTTACTCTGGAAGACAAGCAAGATTGTTTAACTATGCTGCTTTAGGTTTGCTTCTGAGAAGGATCAAATGATCAAATAACCAATTATGAACGCGTATCGCAGATGGGGCCTAACAATCTCCTGGGCACTTGTAGGATGAAAGGTACCGTGATGTGGTGTGCTTTGAAACAACAGAATACCGTCCACACTGTCATCACAGCCATGCTGGGAAACGCCCCCCCAAAACAGTTTTATTTGATGCAGGTTCCACAGACAGTAGCAGGAGGACAACCCTGTCTGTTCGGGAGGCGATTGGCTGTAAGAGTGTTGGGTGCTTAAGGCTAGGCTGCCATGGTAACCACAGGTGTCCACAGTGTCGCGTTCTAGCTGGGATGTATTGCTATGGTAACCACAGCATGTCACTCAGCTGTGAAGGGTGTTGGTGGTATCCAGGTTGCTGATTGGCTGAATGGGTGCAGGTAGAAGGAAGTGTCTTTGATGTGTTGCCAGATGGTCGTTCGCTCTTCATCCCCCTTGCAGGGAAACCTTCAGAGCATCGCTTAAGATCACATGCCATCTCGTTTTGAGAACCTCCCTGTCGGTTTGCCTCTGTTTTGGTTGATAGCAATGAGGACAGAAACACAATTAGAGTTCTTTTGAAGAGACGGAGGAGATGAGAGCTGCTGGTGTGTCTGCTGGTGTGTCTGCTGGTGTGTCGGCTGGTCTGACTGCTGGTGTGTTTGCTGGTGTGTCTGCTGTCTACTGGTGTGTCTGCTGGTGTGTCTGCTGGTGTGTTTGCTGGTGTGTCTACTGGTGTGTCTGCTGGTGTGTCTGCTGGTGTGTCTACTGGTGTGTCTACTGGTGTGTCTGCTGGTGTGTTTGCTGGTGTGTTTGCTGGTGTGACTGCTGGTGTGTCTGCTGGTGTGTCTGCTGGTGTGTCTACTGGTGTGTCTATTGGTGTATCTGGAAGATCCAAGCAGCAAGTCTTCGGATTCAAATCGGTTCATCATATCTGACTATTCTGTCAGGTTTTACTTTCACAAACAGCTGACTGTACATCAACTTTTTAGCCAATTTCGCAATTTTGTTAATCAGAGGTTGTTTATCACAATTCTCTGAACTACTTTTACACAACGGCAACAATCTCATCTTGCCGCATTCAACCAAACACAAGAGTCAGTAGATTTGCGTTTGCTGTTGATTTGAAATGAGCACTTTTTGCACAAAAAAAAAACATCCTTGTAACCCTCCAAAGCATTCAGACACCTGAGACGTCTTCCATTCCACTGGACTCCTCTCTAAGATCTCCCACTCTTAAACCTTCCCCAGCCAACCTGCGTTTGGAAATCCTGTTTTATACGGAGAGTTTCTGCCTCCGTGAGTCTCTGCCTCCGTGAGTCTCTGCCTCCGTGAGTCTCTGCCTCCGTGAGTCTCTGCCTCCGTGAGTCTCTGCCTCCGTGAGTCTCTGTCAGAGTGCTGAGAGCAGAGCTGGAACTGACCTGGAGCCCTGTTACTTTGATCCCTCTTAGAAATCTGGAGCGCTCGCATTTTCAGTCTGATTTGCATTCTTAATGGTAGACAAGAACAGTCGGTATGTGGCACGTCTAATTATGATGCCGGTTCTGAATAGGGATGTAAAAACGAAAGAAAATTGCCATTAAATAGATAAAGGCTGAGTCATTGGTTTGGACAGATGCCACCTTCTTTTAATGTTTTAATGACAACTTACATTAGCTAGAAACGCTATTAAATGCATTTGATAAAATGTCCTGACTGCCAGGTGAACACCCACTCATATTCAGCATCTGACCCCAGGTGCATTTGAGCATGGAATTTATCAAAAATGTCACATTGTCGTTTTGAGTTAATGACTTTGCAAGTCACAAAGCACGTGTCTCCAACTCTCCCAGTGCTTAAACAAGAAAAGGAAAAAGTGTTTTCAGAATGATTCTTAAACAGTTCCCAAGCGATTACCACTGGAGAGGTAGATGTTATATGTCTGTTTTAGTCTGATGGTCTGCACATAGATAGCTGTTCTGTAATCAAACGTCCAACACAAAATTCTTCTTTTTTTTTTAAGTGAAATGAGCTCAAGGTCAAAAAAGTGCACTTCAGATGTACTGTTGTTAAAAACAAAATGATGGCTGCTGCACTTTTCCAGACACACTGTGTTTTAACCACCGCAGGACCACTTTAAGGTAAGATGGGACCTTCTTTCTTTCAGAAGGTGTGAGTAAAAATAGGCAAGGAGTGTTAGAGTTTAAATTACAATTGTTCAAAGGCAGCAGCGTTGGAACATTTGTCAAAACCCTTGGAACTGACAAACCCCTTCCTTCTCCTCTCCTCAATTCTCTTCTTCTCCTCCTCCCTTCTCTCTCTCGCCTCCTCCCCTCTCCTCTCTTCTCATCCTTCCCTTTCTCCCTCCCCTCTCCCAGATCACTCATCTCGGCTTGTCAACACTATTTTTGGCGAATACTCTGATTGCTCATCAATCTCTGCTGGCGCCCAAGCCCCCACTCTGGGCCCCGCCTCCTTCATCTGCTTTCTACCTCCTCCGACCCCATGCATAATTCAGGTTGCCAACGAGTGTCCTCTCCAATTCAAGGAGCCCTTTTTAATTCCAGCCATCCATCCTGTACCGCCTCATGCCTGTCCCTCTCCTCCCTCTCCTCCCTCCCTCCCCCCCTCTCCCCCTGACGGTTCTACTCTAACAGATATATCAAACAGTAGTCTTTGAACACTCTCTTTCTCTCTTTCCCTTCACCATCACTATCTCTCCCCGCTCTGGGTGAAACTGTCATGAAGCCCAGTAGCGATCAAATCAGGTTTTCTTGAAGAGGTTCTTATTCAATACTTGCGATCGCATCATTTCTACGGCAGGAAAATGAATGACCTCATCATTACCCAGTGCTCCAATTTTCAATCCATATTTATAAAAAATGTATGTATATATGTGTCAACGTATAATTCTGTTCCATGGATCTACTAAGGTCTCCATCAACACTGTGAGCATGTCATTATGATGATACAATGCGAAACGGAGTCTGTTTCTCTCTCGATTCACGGTCAGGATGCTATTATCATGTCTGCCATATCTTCTCCTGGGGAATCCAGACAGATTTACACGCGCCCTGCCGTCAAAAGGGCTTTTTGATGCCTTTCTCTATCTCTCTCTCATCCTCTCTCTCTCATCCTCTGTCTCTCTCTTTCTCTTTCATTTCAGCAGGCTTTCAGAGGAAGTCGAAGGGGTCCATGATCAGTTTTTCAGTGGGAATTAAAATGTCCTCCAGCTGTCACCCATGCAAATTGCATTGTCCACAGAGTCTCTGTGTGAAAACAGCCAGCAGCCTACTTCTGTTTCATGCTTTTTGCTTCTGCTTTTATAGTGTTTTTATCAGCAAAAGCTGGCTCCCTCGTTAAATCTTTCATACCATAATTGCATTTTTGTGTTTGTTTTTTTTTTGCTCTAGGTTTACCGTCATTCCTTCATGGCCTCCTATAGCATCTACAACATTCACACCAGGTGGGTTTGTCTTGCTTGTCATCAGCCAGGTAGATAAGGAGGCAGGTAGGCACTAGAGAACGCAGTAGGTTCACGTACACAAGACAGATCCTCTCTGTGACATCCACCACCTGAAAAAACGCAGTCAGCACACAAACGAGCATTGAATCAATTCCACTCCCATGTCTTCTATGAGGTTCATTGATTCAGATTGAGTATGCTGTTCGTCCTCCCGCACTCTAGGGGGCAGTGTGGTAATGTCTCTGTCGTTTCCCAGGGAGGTGTGGGAGCTGGACCCTCCAGAGGTTCTCAACTCTGTCCTGCAGTACGCTGCCTGGGGCATCCAGGGCCAGCAGTTGGTGAGTCCACGCGACATTACTCACTCCCGTCACCATGACACCAAGCGCTGTAGCTGGTCGCACGCACCAACAACCAGCAGACTGTTTGCGCTTGCAAGCTAGGAAGTGGGATTCGACGGACTGACAGGATAATAAGTTGACTCTTTTTGTTGTTGTTGCATAAAAATTGTGCTTACGTGAAAAAATAACTCCCCTCTTGAGACATAAAAGTAGTGAGTAAAGAGATCACCTCTATAACAGTTGCCGTTGGCCCTTATGTGCAAACGATTTTAAAAAACTACCTCTAATTTGCACAAAAACGATTGTCAAAGATTTGAGAAAAAGATGTTATATTTACACACAACTGTTTTCTGTTGTTTTCAGTCCTTAGGACAATTCTTATCATCTTCCTATTGTAATTACTTTGTTAGATTTAATTGTTCTACAATTTAATCCCCACAAGCATTCCGCTCTGAACTTTTAATTAGAATGTGTTTTGATAACGTTGCAGTTGAAAGCAAATTATGCTTTCTATTAAATCCACAACAATTGCATTGCGATTTTCATATCTCTTACAATGGCCAAATTTGTAGTTTTCATACTCCCTGTTGTAGGCTATTGTATGTAAGCCCAGCCTCTGTATTTATATCTGACAATAACAAACATTTAGGAGACAGTTCGAAATGGAAATGATTTGTGGAAAGACCCAGTCCATTGTCAGTTGGTATCAGTTAGTCAAGTTGATCTAATAAATAGACTGATCCAAAGGTGTTTTTTTTGTTATATGTCTAATGAACAAACTTCATATCATAACTTATATGGCAAGCAGATTCTAAACTGACACGTAATAAAAGAAGGTTTGGAATAAACTAGGGTAGGCCAACACCAAGCCTAGGAAGAGACTAAAGCTATGAGCGATGCTACTTAAAACACGACAATGGTTCTGTTTCGGTCTTATGGCTGTAACTAGCGAGCCAGCAGTGCTTAACGGATTCGCTAGCCAATCATCCCGGACCGGAATAATGCCGCGTCACCTGCTGTCTGCCGGGCTAGAAGGGTGTACAAGGACCCCTGCTGCTTTCACACTGCACCGGAGTACCACTCATATTCAAAAGGAATAACATGAATTAAATGATCGTCGTATTCTCTCGGACATTTTTCATTTGTGTAGACAGATGGGGTAACCTTTATTGACAGCAAACAGGCTATAGTATATTAGTGTCCACTTGTCTACATTTGGAACATTCAGGACGGTTAATGTGGGCATTAAATCAAGCTCACCTCCATTAGAAAGCTATTAAAGTGATGAGAGGAGAGGTAGATGGATGCGTTGGCTGTCTAAATCGAGAGTGGCACAATCGCAGGCATCATTAGCCACGAGTGCGTATGATGAAACGAATATTCAGATGGTTCTATCTGAGATGAGGTTCACTCGGTTTACCTACGATCTAGTGTTTACCGAACGCTACATAGCTACATCCCGGATGAAATGTGTATCGAGAGAGAAAACGGACCCGCTCTTCCTCTCTCATGAGCATGTACAAGTTTGTGTTAAACACCTGCCATACCGCCCCCTCATACCTTGAATATACATTCGTGGGATGTAGTATTTGCAAATAGGAGACGGAATATGTTTTCAGTTGCCGCTGTTATTATTTGACCTGTTAGCATATGTTGGCCTTTTTGTCAATGTTGTTTAGAAAAGCAGACGTAATGCATTTGACTGTAAAACTGGTTTTATTTAAGACTGCTCCCTATCTC
The DNA here is from genome assembly GCA_036571765.1 of Plecoglossus altivelis. Taxonomy (NCBI): domain Eukaryota; kingdom Metazoa; phylum Chordata; class Actinopteri; order Osmeriformes; family Plecoglossidae; genus Plecoglossus; species Plecoglossus altivelis. The sequence goes on from BROE01000022.1 coordinate 2,073,062, forward strand.
TGTCCACCAGAAAAGAGTTGGCCTATCATGCAGGTTCTGCTGAATTTATATGCAAATTATTGTACTATTTACACAAATAAAATAAATGGAATCAGTCTTATGACTCACAGCTAAATAACAGAGTTTTAAGTAAGATTGGCCGACTATTTGGAAAAAAATTGATTAAATATTGATTCTGGCTAAGAAACATGTACTATTGCAAACCAGAAACATATTAGGCAGATCCCACACACTAGTTATAGCTGCAATGGTTGTAGAGATGGTGGTTATACAGGTAAATACAGGTCTTGACTTGTAAATGGACTTGACTTGAAAATACTGAACTTAGCGCTTTGAATCCTTGATTTTCTTCTGTGTTTTCTATAGGATCTATTTATAACCCAGCAAAACGGATAAATTACACATCTGATTTGTTTGTGTGACTGCGACAGACTGACTCAGTTAATGACCTGAAATCTGCATGTATATTTTTATCTTGAATCCATATTTTCTCACCTCGGAACCTAAATAGTGCAACATGTACCCAAGTGACTCACGAGGTTCCTTAGTGAAACCCTTGTCATGGCTAACAACCATTTCTGAGCCTGTTACAGGACAAACCTGGAGCCAAGGACAAGGATCACCCAGTGTGTTTGTGCTTCCAGATCTACGTGTTCGAAAACAACATCTACTACCAAACTGACGTGAAAAGCAACTCTTTAAGACTGACATCCTCGGGGAAGGAAGGCGTCATCTTCAACGGGGTCGCTGATTGGCTGTATGAGGGTGGGTGATGTTCAGAGGACGTCAAATCAACCAATCAACACCTCGTGGTGTTTGTTGCATGAGATGCTATTCGTTTTTATTCATAATTTTACTTTATGGCCTGATTTTGACCAACAATAGATACTTCTTCAGTTCTTATGGATAATGCAGTTATCCAACAAGTGTTTATCTGTGTATCTACGTGTCACTGGGACTGAATACTTTTGATTTTTATACGTCATATTTGTTTTTGTGACAAAAAGAAGGCAGAGCAGGTTAAGAAGTTACAGATTTGCTCATGTTCCTTTTGCAAGAGTGAAACTGTTCCATCTCCCATTGTGTTACATTTTCCAATTTTCCGATAGCGACACAGTCAGTAGATTATCAAAATAATGAACTCACAAAAAACAACGTAGTTTATCCCAAATAATGATTAAGTAGGAGTGTCATCCAAGTGACAGATCTGGATACAGAAAATCTCATTAAAATTCAGATAACAGCCCACTACACATTCAAAAATTCAGTCCAATAATGAGATTATAAAATTGTTTCTTAAAACAACCAGAATATGTGGAAACTGTTTAGTTGTTTTTATAGATTCATGTTTTTTGTTTCCAATCTGAATGCTTAGATGTCTGATCATGCTAATGAAGGCAGCATCACATATCTTCTGTCTGCATCTAGTGTGCCTGTCATGCTCTTAGTTTTTCATCCTCACGTTCAATTTGCCCGTATCATCCTGTCTCTCTCTCTATCATCCTGTCTCTCTCTATCATCCTGTCTCTCTCTATCATTCTGTCTCTCTATCATCCTGTCTCTCTCTATCATCCTGTCTCTCTCTATCATCCTGTCTCTGTCTCTATCATCCTGTTTCTCTTTCATCCTGTCTCTCTCTATCATCCTGTTTCTCTCTCTTTCATCCTGTCTCTCTCTATCATCCTGTTTCTCTCTCTATCATCCTGTCTCTCTCTATCATCATGTCTCTCTCTATCATCCTGTCTCTCTCTCTATCATCCTGTCTCTATCTATCATCCTGTCTCTCTCTCTATCATCCTGTCTCTCTCTATCATCCTGTCTCTCTCTCAACCTGTCTCTCTCTCTATCATCCTGTCTCTCTCTCTATCATCATGTCTCTCTCTCTATCATCCTGTCTCTATCTATCATCCTGTCTCTCTCTCATCCTGTCTCTCTCTCTATCATCCTGTCTCTCTCTCTATCATCCTGACTCTCTCTATCATCCTGTCTCTCTCTTTCATCATGTCTCTCTCTCATCCTGTCTCTCTCTCTATCATCCTGTCTCTCTCTCTATCATCCTGACTCTCTCTATCACCCTGTCTCTCTCTTTCATCATGTCTCTCTCTCTATCATCCTGTCTCTCTCTATCATCATGTCTCTCTCTCATCCTGTCTCTCTCTCTATCATCCTGTCTCTCTCTCTATCATTCTGTCTCACTCTCATCCTGTCTCTCTCATCCTGTCTCTCCCTCTACCTCTCTCTCTCATCCACTCTCTTTTTCTCTCTACCTCTCTCTCTACCTCCCTCTTTACTCTACTTCCCTCTCTCCCTCTCTCCCTTACTCTCTCTGTCTCTCTCTCTCTCTCTCTCTCTCTCTCTCTCTCTCTCTCTCATACAATATTTTAAAGGACTTCTTGTTTCAAGGCCCCAAATTAAGTCAGTCTGGTTTATTGCCTGTAACAGACCAAAACAGGAACACTCCAGAATAATGAAGGAGTCACGGTACTTCCGAGGTCTGTTTACGGAAGGAAAAAATGCGTTGAGTCCATGTATGGACACGAAAAAATATAGTTGTCAAAAAATCTGTATTTTCAAAAGTGCTCCAATTCATATCTTGTACTGCACAGGCCCATTCACCAAAGGCTAGATGTTGATGTGTCTTTCCTGCAAGCCCCATCCTGAACCCTTCCACCTGGCTGCTAACCGCTCTTCCTGTGCTGCTCTTTCATCAGAGGAGATTCTCCACACGCATGTGGCCCACTGGTGGTCGCCTGATGGAGAGAGGCTGGCTTTCCTGGTCCTCAACGACACGCTGGTGCCCAACATGGCCCTGCCTCGCTTCACGGGCACCCTCTACCCCAAGGGCAGGCAGTACCCCTACCCTAAGGTAAGCCTGCAGCAGAGACTGAACTAGAACAGACCTTCTAAATAAACCGCGACAGCTCTCAAGAACTTACAGCAACCTTTTGGGTATTTCTCTGCTTTTTTGGGTACGTTTTCCGGTCAACACCAGAGAGGTTTGTACCTTATTGCCGTGAGCTGCTCAGTGCCATTCTGCTCCATCTGGTCATGGAGACCGGCCCTCCATCTTGCTCCGATAAAAAAATAAAAGAGCACATCTACGACCACTCTTTCAATTCCATGTCTAATCACCAGATTGCCGCGAACATCTCTGGTAACACTTTGAACACCCCAAGGTCTGGTGCTGCCCGCTCAGACTGGGAGTCATTAAAACAGACATGGCTTGAGAGGGCCTGGTGAAACCAGGCTACACCGGCACTCTGCACCAGCTGGCCTCCACCCAACACCGACCGCCCCTCACCATGCTCAATTACGCTAATTACCAAACAGCAGCTACATGAGTAATCTGTTGTGCTGTCATGCATCCCCCCCCGCCGCCCCTGTTGCCCTGCGTCTCAGCGTGCTGCTGTGTGTGTGCTGTCCAAGGTTAAACTGGATGGGCCGTGCACAGCCAGGGTGTGGGCAGCTTCAGACAGGTTTGCTGCTCCTGTTTGGACCATCCTGACTCAGACCTGCTACATCTCAGCGAATAACGAGCAGACGCTCGTATTTATTCATCCGATAGACGCAAAGGTCACGGGGTCGTTCTCAAACGCGTCCACGGTGAAATGTAAACGGTCAATGGAAGATACCTGGCGACGCGTGTACACGCAGCGACCTCACGCTCTCCTGTAAATGTTTTGTTTGTCAAGGAAATGTTTGCCTGCAAGTTTGTCTCGTCAGACTACGTCGGAACACAGTACATGCCCTGTTGTTGTTTTTATTGTTGTCCTGTCCTGTCCATACTTGTTTGCATGGGATAGCGGGAAACGCAATTTTGATTCCTTTATACGTCCAGTATATGTAGAGAAATTGACAAATAAACTATTTGAACTTGAACAAGGACACCGTCAGTAGAAATAAGCCTGTTTCCATTGGTTTCAATCGACTCTAACACACAGGGGCTGTTTCCACAGGCTGGATCTCCTAACCCCACTGTGAAGCTGCTGGTGGTGAACCTGTACGGACCGACACACACTCAAGAGCTAACCCCCCCAGACAGCCTGAAACTGAGGTGAGGAGCTGAACTGCTGACCTGCCTGGCGTGCTGACGAAGTCTAACAGCTTGATGCACAGACAGACACACACGCACGCACACACACAGGCACACACACAGACACACGCATGCACAGACACACGCATGCACGCACACACACTCAGACAGACAGACAGACAGACAGACAGACAGACAAACCCTGACAGGTAACTGTGATTGTTCAATTTCTGACTTGTCTCACAACATAGTTTCATGATCGATCGCAGTAGGGGGACTTGTCCAAGCTGCCTCAAGGCGTGGTAGTCGACACCTTCAGGAGAATCATCCTCACACTGAACGCAACCTAGCAACTGTTTTTAGAGATGTGCATAAAAGCACTTATACAGTAGCTGCTCCTTGATCCGCGTCACGACTCCAAAGAGGAAATGCTGTCTGATTATACGGTCTCTCGTTGACAGGGAACACTATGTGACCATGGTTACCTGGATCAGCAAAACCAAGACAGCGGTTAGGTGGCTGAACCGCGCCCAGAACATCTCCATCCTAACCGTGTGTGACACGACCACCGGAGCCTGCGTCAAGGTGAGCATGTCACGCTCCAGCGTGGCCCGCAAGCAGCCTCACAGCGGCCTCACAGCTGGCCTCACAGCGGCCTCACCTGCCCTCACAGCTGGCCTCACCTGCCCAACCACGACGGGAACAGAGAGAGCCGGCGTGACATTAGACATGGGATCGTTTTTGAATACGTGGCTTTCACAGTTGGGAGAATAGCATCCCGGCTGCTTTTGTGTTGGTTTTCATCCCTCTTAGTGGAGGTATCAAAGCTTCAGTTCTCATCGGCTGATTCTAGTTTTTGTGCCATTGTCAGTTGAATTAAATGGAAGCCTTGATTTATTTTCTGTGTGTGCGGAACTGAAAGCTGTTGTCAAAAAAAAAAAAAGACCATTGTCTTTCTTTCTTTTTTGTCGACAAAACTATTATCGTAAAAAAAACTCAACAATACTGCTGAATCCATTACAAATGTTTGACTATTTGTGTTTAATTGTGATCTGGATGCTGTTCTACCTATTGCGCTGTGCTGCGCTCAATGTGAGCAGTCCTCAGGGGTGCTGTGATCATGCCACACTCCAAGCTGTATCTGTCGCAGCTGTGTCTGTGGCCAGGCAGGAAATAACAGACTTCTCCCTCTTGGAGACAGTGTGGGGATATTTGGGACAGCGTCCAGCTGTACTGATCTGGGGTCAACTAGCACAGACGACTAGAGCACAAACAAACACAGTCAGCTGCCAAGATATCACCAAGCTTGGGCCTTGACTTCGTATGTCTGCCAAGCCTTTGGTCTTTTTACTGCGATGAGTTTTAAAGGAGAGGAAAAGAAGTGCGAACGGCTCTCATAATAACAATATCTGAAGTATAGGAGCGAAGAGTTTGGAGTCGTTTTAAAGCGTTTGTTTTGGCGCGCGACTACATTTTGCCTGACCGATAACATCCGTTTAGTTCTGGCTCCGGTTTAAGTGAATCGAGTGGGGAAAATGTTCATTCGTAACATTTCTAACATTCTTTTTCAGAGGCATGAAGAGACGTCAGAGCTTTGGCTTTCGAAGCAGGTAAATCTTCTTTAGGCTCGTCCCTTCCTGTCTACCCTCAAGTTATTCACAGTCACACGCTGGTAGTTACCCTGCACTGCCTGAATCTCAATTTACTTCCACAATTGCCTCCTTTGGTCATTTCCGTTCATATTTTCAGGTGATGTATTCTGACAGAAGCTGATGCTTATGTGTTTGGTTCCTTTAGAACCAAGAACCGGTGTTTTCCAAGGACGGCAACAGATTCTTCATGACGGTTCCTGTAAAACAGGGAGGCCGCGGAGAGTTCCATCACATTGCCATGTTCACCACGCAGGTACAGTGCGGTTCGTTAACGGCTCCAGGCAGAGGAGGGGAGTTCTGATTGAAGCCACCCTAGTGGCATCCGGGTTAGAGGGGACACCTCCGTGGTTACGGTTCGTTTAGGGGACGTTCGGTTGCCATGGCTACGGGGGAACGTGGGGGTAGACCTCTATTTCCACAGGGACGTAGATAGATGGTGGTTTTAATTGTCGTTTCAAAATGGCTAACTTTGCGGGCAGGTTTAAAATAATAATAATAATCTTTTCCAGTTCCGAGCGGATCAAAACGAGGTTCGCCATCTGACGTCGGGAAACTGGGAGGTGACGAAGATTTTGGCTTACGATGAGACCAGCGAGGACATGTGAGTAGTGCTCCTGGAAAATTGCTACGTTTCTGCAACCAGTTTCAAATGAAACGTTCTCACTGAAAGAAGAATCTTTCAGGAATTCAGGATCTGTGAATATGATAAGTAAAATACAGGGATATAGGATAAAAGATGATACGATACTTGCAATGTGCTTCAAATAAAACGATAGAAAACAAGTGATCTGGCTTGATCGTACTCTTCCAACAACATAATGAATGTGATCACGACACACACAGCAACAGGAATTCCAATGAGCCAATCTTCTCTTGTTTGTTCAGTACTCTTAGCTTGGGTTGGGTTCAGACATGAAAGCCAGAACGCCTGTTGGGTTGGAGTCTCTCAGACTCAGGTGTGGACAGAGACGTTACTGAACCTCCTGTTGTTTTCATCAGATACTTCCTCAGCACAGAGGGATCGCCACGGAGACGACAGCTGTTCAGGTGACACTGTTGATATCTTTTTCCTGTTTGCCCTTCAAGGCAGCTAGCTAGGTTATCACCCAGTATGTTGACATCCGCTATCCCTGTGTCCTGTAGTTGGCCAACATTGTATAACATAATACATTATATAACCGTTTTTATAGAAAGTAACTGTAATACTGTACATAGGCAGTAATGTCTCTAAACAAAATCTAGATGTCCTTCAGGCTACATTAGCATACAATTGTTGTCATATCTGATGTGGTCATCTGAATCCAGTACTCTAAATACCATGTTCTCTTATTCTTAGAGAAAGTTTGAAACATTAATAATTCCATATTCATCGTTGAAAAGTCAAACCTCAGCAGAGCCATTCTTCATTTGACAAAGGCTGCTGAGTATACTGCTCTGTGTGGAGACCAGCTCCCCCCTGCTGTCTTCCCCTGCTTTCTCCCCCTGCTCTCTCCCCTCGCTGCCCCCCCGCTCCTTCGCGGCTGCCTCCCTGCCCTGCTCTGCCCTTCTCTCCCCTCCGCTCTCCGCCTTAGTCTCCCGCTTACACTCGCGCGTCGGTCGGTGTCACAGCTCTTGTTTGCGCTTCACCATCCTCCTCCCCTCCGGCTCTCCCCCTTCAAGGCTCCCTTGCGCGAACGTGCAAGCCCAGCTCCGCCCTTTAGATATCCGAGGATTTCCTCTGAGGAAGCGGCTGACTTGGTTCTGTGTCTCTCTCCTTGGGCTGGGTCTTGGCTCTCTTCAGTTGGCTCTCTGTGTTCCTCCTCTTCTCTGATCTCCTACCTTCGCTGTTCTCCTTCCGTGGTCTCCCCTGCGGTTCTCCTTCATCTGACGTCTCCTGCTCGTCTGTCTTCTCCGCTCCCCCCTGCGTCCGTCTGCGTCCTCCTTCCTCGTCCTCCTCCCGCTGCTGGTTCTCGGTGTTCCGTCTCTCTGCGTGTCCACTGCTCTCTCTCTCTGTCTTCCTTCCCCATGGTCTCTTTGCTGCTCCGATTTGGTGGGTCGCCTTTTGTGTTCTCGCTCGCCCCTCCTGGTCTCCCTGTCTTTTTCTGTCTCTCTGTGTCTCTTGTCTCTCTCTTCCCTGCTGTGGGTTTCTTCCTGCTCTTCGGTTGATCTCCTCTTCTGTCTCCTCCTCCCCCCTGCGTCTCTCCTCTCTGACTCTCCTCTCTCTTGTCTCTCCTCCCCCTGGGTGCGTCCTGTCTGCTTGTGCCTTCTCCGTCTCCGCCTGGTTCTCCGTCTCTCTGACTCTCTTTTTGTTCTCCTCCCAGTCGTGAGGAGTAGCAGGTGGGTTTCGTTCCCTTGGAGACGCTGCTCTGACTTGTGAGCTTAAAATAGGAAGGCTCACTGTCTCGTTGGTTTCTGCCTGAGATCAGCCCCAGTAATCAGCACGTCCTTCTACACTGTAAAGGTACAGCAGCAAACCATCTACTGTGACACTGTTTTCTCTTTACTTCAGTCTTGATCCGGTCATCAAACTATAACGAAAGACAGTATTAAACTATTAGTGAGATCCGAAACGGAAACAGAACACGTTGTAGGGCAGGGTGCAGGTTAGCTTAGCGCTGGCTACTTTAGCATGCTCACCCTGTCCTCAGTAGACCCTGACCACGGGCTAATCTTGAGGTCAGACTCTGTTGCTAGGTTACGCAAGTGGCAGCCATCACATTCTTATGTCACTCTCCCAGTTGCAAGTAAACATCCCAACATTTGGCATTTTGTTTTCTGGGGCATGTGTTAATTAAATCTAGGATTGCTGTCATTATACAGCACAACCCCCCCCCTTTTTCAAATACCCAACCATTGCTATAATGCAAATGACAGCCTAATATTAAAATAAACTTCAAAACCAATCGTCACTTGACACCCATATTTGATGGATGGGTGATTAAATTAAACCTGAGATGATGTTGTCCCAGTTTAGTCAACCATTTGGTTTCATTGCCCCCTCAGGCCTCAGTCTTCAGACTGATGTCATGAGCGTGCCCTCAGTCATCCATTATTATCACACAGCTCTCATCAGTGCCTAACAGCTAGCAGGAATTTCAAACAATTAGTGCTCCTATTTTGTGTAATTGTTTCAGATGATGTTATTATGTCATGCACAGCTTATTCAAAACGAGACATAGTGTCCTCTGTTGTTGTTTATTGTCTCAATTAGTTTTAAGCAGATGTATGTTTACCGCGGGTCCCTACGCATTCCTGTTTGTGCTCCCCTGTTCATGGATGATGAAAACAATGCCAGTGATTCAGCATCTTGAGAAGGCAGAGATATCAATAAACCAACATGCACGACACAAGTGCTCTCTTCATAAAGCATAGAAGAGTTAATTAATTTCCTACTTTACACACATCTGATACTGTTACCATTGTCAAGAGGCAGAAAAGGACTGAAACCGTTTCATGTTGAACAATCGCTTTAGCTATGGCCGGATCGCCCTGGAGAGTAGTTTGAGACTTTTATCTGCTTTAGTGTGAATCGTAGCATGTTATCTCTGGCTAATGACTGAGCAAGCTAGCGAAGGAGTGAAAGGGAAACAAGCTGTTGGACTGTGACTGCCATCCAGCTTCTCCCTACTGGATCCAGGCCAGATTTCATGTCTTTACATCCTCTTGCTAAAGATGGGATGGTTTTGTGTCACTGTCACCGTGCCACGCTTCATTCAGACTGGAGGCCTCGGTGACAGAGCTGCTGGGAGATGTTGGCGAGGTTGTTTGTCGAGTGTTGGGCTGTCGAAGAGACACTGTCAGGTCTTATTAACCTCCACTTGGTTGTCTCAGAGCAGGAGCTGAATGGAATTGACTTAATTTGACAGGCCCAGGTTAGTAGATGCAGTCTAAATGACCTTTAACCACTGACTGTAATAGGTAAAGAAGGAGAACTTTGACATCGGTAATGCAAGGGGAGGATGAACCTAGCAGGGGTGCATCTTAATGCACGACACCGTAGTGGGACTCGGCAACCATCAACTTGATGTATTGCTGCTTAGCTGTATAGCATCTCAACCTCCAGTCTGATGCGATGGTGCGAAACCCTCATTTGTGATTTGACTCATGAGTCTAAACCCATTCAGAAGATTACAGGATGATGTGTGATGAGCTTGAAAATATCTTTCAGTTCTTATTTTCTTTTCAGGTCCTGGAGCCCCCACTGTGATCTTGCACAGCCTCAATAATGCAAGTAAGAACGTACTTTAATCTCCCTACACGCTAATGGGTATGTCGTGAACTGCTTAAAAGAAACCGCAAGTTATCACAGAACGCAGGCATTCTGCCAGGAAACTAGCCAGTGTTAAAGGAACATCAACCACTGGGCCTCCACGTTTCAAAGATGGATTCAAATGTAGGCCCTGCTATTTTGTGTGCTTTCATCTTCCTTTGTTAAGTATTTGAAAGTATTGACGTGAACCTCAACCCCCCCCCCCCCCTTTGCGTTAATTATTTGGCTTTTTTCTCTGTGCTGTCCGTGTCTGCATGTCTATCAATGGTTTGTCCAGAGAGTTAACAGCTGTGCTGGAGAAAAGACAAGCAATTTGCCCCTTGGTTATTTGGTTAGGCCTACCATCTACAGCTGAGAGCTTGAGGACACTGGCGGTTTCATAATGAGACACCTATTGATTTGGGGTTTTCTATTAAAAAATGCTGGACGAATTCCATTCCATTTAGTTTCCTCTCAGGCTGAAACAGAGAACCCCACGAGGGATTCATTGTTTAGTGCGTTTGGAGAAAATAGCAGGGAGGCTTTTTCAAACCAGCTCTGACAAGCAGCTGCTGTTTAGGGGAGGTGGGGAGGTGTTCCTGGAAGCAGGGAGAACCTTTCTGCGCAACCGCGAATCTTTTGTTCTGAGGAACTAGCGAAGGTTTGATTGACAGAAGAACTGGTCAGAGGCCTTGGTCTGTCAGCTGATTCAGACTCACAGACGTGGTGACACAGGAATGTTCTGGAGAAGTGCGTTGCTTTCAGCTGCTGCTGAGTTGATGTTCAGTTCTGGAAAAATACTGTTGCAGAAATATATTAAAATAAAATGTTTTAAGATGTTAATAATATGTTCGCTTGTATTGCATTCGTCAAGGATACAATAGTAGTTGTAGTTTGTGGTGTGTAGTGTGTGAGTGACACACTTTGGACTTTCATTCGTAATAAAATATTTCTTCCCACAGATTACTACGTCCTTGAGAACAATTCTGTGCTCAAGGCTACTTTGAAGCACAAACGGATACATCAAACTGAATTTACAGCAGTTCAGATGGAACATTTTGGTGAGATGGACCATTTTGTCAAAAAATCTGTCTCTTTGGCTTGTCTAGGTAAACATTGTTAGTAACATCTTTTCTGTGTCTTCAGACTTGCCTCTGAAGATCTCCTACCCACCAGACTTTTCCGATTCACGTCACTACGGCCTGCTTTTGATCGTGTATGAAACCCTTTATGGTGCCTTCATAGTGACCTCATCTTAAGCCTGTATCTCCTACGTATTCACCGAATATCATGTTAGGAATAAGATGTTGTAACAAGTTCTTCTTCTAAACGTGTGTGTTTGTGTGTTTTGCCAGTGACGGCTCCCCCGGTGGCCAGTCGGTGAGTGACCGCTACCAGCTGGACTGGGACTCGGTGCTGGTCAGCTCAGACAGCGTGATAGTGGCTCGTCTGGATGGCCGGGGCAGTGGCTTCCTGGGCCAGAGGATCCTGCATGAGGTCCACCAGCGTCTGGGGACCGTGGAGGTTCAGGATCAGATCGCAGCTGTCGAGTACGTAGACCAGAGGAGAAAACACGCCTCTGTTCCACCCCCTCTGATCTGGATAACATCCAGGAACTCGTTGAAGGACCTTTGTAATTTTTCCATTTGTAAACTGTACCCAATTTCTTGAAATTACTTTTTAAAATTGTCGGCAAAACTCGAATACTGTCTTGTGTTGGGGTTTTTATTACCATGACTCATGCTGTTTATTTGGAAATAAATAAATTGATATTTTCAAAGAGAATGAATTCACAGCTACCCAAGGCGTTATGTATTACAATTCCATATTTTTCATTTCAGATACATGATGAAGTTCCCGTATATTGATCGGACAAGGATAGCAGTTTTTGGAAGGGTAGGATGGTATTTCCCAAACCTTAAAAGCTCACTGAGCTATTTTTTAAATGGCTAAAAGACACAATACATTGCTATTAAAGACATACAAGTTGTTGTTTATTTTTGTATCATTTAATATTTTACTTAGCAATCTTCATCCTCTGGAATTAAAAGAAGTTGTATTTATTTGGTGTTGTAAATAATGTGCCTTTTGTGTTTCACAGGGTTACGGGGGCTATATTACTCTAATGATGCTTAAGGCAACAGATCAGCTTTTCAAATGTGCAGTTGCTATGTCACCAGTCACCGACTGGAAACTCTACGGTCAGTCTACGCTCTTAATCTGAGAGATCTGACATCATCTAAAAACTGACGTGTCACAGTAATCAATACGTTATTGATCGTTTCTGTAGGTACATACACAACATGTTCGCCCTTTTAAACGTGATCAAAGATTGTGTAGAGTGTTCATGTGCATAGATAAGAACAGTTTTGGGGACAATTTATTTTTCTTGTCAACGCTGATAGTGTGCTACTGCTTTCAAAGATGTGAAATGTATTGTTACAATGTAAGTAAGGGAGTCTTCAAGCCCTACTCTACCCAAACACTGAGGTTATGAAGTAATTACTGTTGTTAATATTCTAGCCTGAGGAGCGGTATGAGAAACTGTGTTATTTACCCTCTTTGAAATCATAAGGCACCAGTTTCTCTCCTACTCTCTGGAAAAACATTCATCTTTGATTCAGCCTGACAGAAACCACCCTGAACATCCTATCCGCTCAAGTGCCACTTAGCTGTATCTGTAGCGCCGTCTTCCATAAGCTGTTTTAGAAATGTTCCTGTTTCCATTGTCTGCAGCTTCAGCGTTTTCTGAACGCTACCTTGGCGTGCCGTTACGGGACGACAGCAGATATCAGGTGCGTTTGTTTACCACCTCCCCACGCTTGTTTGCCGTCGATCTTGTTTCGAGTCTTTGAAAGCGCATCGCCGCAACATCCTCGACACGCTAGCGGTTAAGCCCCCGCGGTTACAGACGGTGTCACCGCCATCAAAGTCACTGGTTTAGATTCCCTTTTCACCTCTTCCCATTTTTTTCCCTTTTTTTTAACGCTTTACGCTACCGAGACTTTGATTGTCATCTCCGTGGTAACGGTGGCGCATTAGCGTGTTAGATCACATGTCACAAACACGAGCGGCTGAAAGGAGACCTCCGCTGTCCTCATGCTTTCCCCTCGCCGGTGATATGCAGCTGTGTCAATCTAGCGTCACCGCCACTGGAAACGCAACGGGGATTAAAAACAGAACGGTACTTTACAGTCAAACAGCGAAACCGTCCCATCAGCAGGGACTAAACTAGAGCAAGGCTTGCAACATTTGCAAAGAGGACCCTTTAGTTCTGCCAGGATGAAACGTTGTGTAGATGAACTGATGGCAGTAGAGAAACAATGAGGAATCCAGTGCTTGATCATGTGTACATGATCTGTTGAGGTATCTGTCACTCTCTCTAACCCTTCCCTGTGTTCTCCAGTTCTCCAGTGTTCTACAGAACGTGCAGTCTCTTAGAGAACAGACACTTATGCTGGTCCACGGCACTGCAGATGGTAAGGAAAAGAGAAAATCACATTTTTCAGTTGACCAAAGGTGAACCAAGGTCTTGTCTCAGGTGTTGACCTTGGTTTCATGAGCGATATTTAAATAGCAGGGGGAAAAGACCCAGCAATCTAAAACGGATATTTAAGTAGGCCAGTTTGACTCTTTTTGACAATCGCAGAGTCAAAGTATCAAAGTATTTACTGCAATATTCCAAACGGCTCCAGTTGAAGCATTCTCATCTCTCCACCTGACGTGTTTCCTGTCATCGTGAGATTCAGCTTCACAGTTCAAGCAGAAATCTGCTGATTCCTTTCTTTTCCCTTCCAGCCAACGTCCACTTCCAGCACACTGCCGAGCTCATCAAGAACCTGGTGAAAGTTGGAGCCAACTACTCCATGCAGGTACCAAGAGACACCGGAGACACAGAGCAGAGAGCAGATGTCTGCACTATATCATGCACCCCCACTCAAGTTCAAGTTGTGCTTTATTGTCATTCCGCTACATGCGGGGGCATACAGTGGAACGAAATGTCATGCCTCACAGAGCCACGGTGCTACATAAGTACAGGCATACAACAGTACAGGCATACAACAGTACAGGCATACAACAATCAAGTAAAAGTGCCCCTCGGTGCCCGTTTATGACGATGTCTATTGTGTTATGTTCTGTTGGTGACACACTGGATAGTTTACATTGCAGGATGTTGTGTATGCTAATTACAGTGTAACAGTGAGTATTGTTTATAGCAGGTCAGGCATATGTGATAGGTTAAATACTGTATATACTAAATAATACTGGTAGAACGAGCAATTTCCATACTAAATATCCAGCTGTACTTTCTGCATGAACAAACACCCTTGCCTTCGAATGAAAGCCACGCTTCAGTAAACAAGTGCGAGTCCTTCCTTCCGGTCCTGGTGCGATTGAAGCTGATTGTGTTTCGCAGATGTACCCAGATGAGGGCCACTTCCTGTCCCAGAGGAGTCGACAGCACCTGTCTGCCACGCTCACCAGCTTCTTCAGGGCCTGTCTCCAGGAGGAGTTCCTGCCCGAGGAGGAAGAGGAGGAGGAGGAAGAGGAGTAGCTTAGCTAGACCTTTAGCAAGATTCTCCACACTGGAACCCTTGGGAGACCTCAAGGCTGTTGCTGCCTGGACCAAGTATTGATACAGAGACAGTGAGAACAGCTGATTTTGATGCTTTGTGACGTGTGTTTGTGTGTGTATGTTTGGGTGTGTGCGTGTGTAAGAAAGTTGGCGGAAGAGCGGTCTGTTTGAGACATTTGCCTGTGTGTTTGGGAGTACCCACGTGTGTGTATGTGCATGTGTGCATGCATGTATGTGCGTGAGTTCATTTGTACGTGTGTGTGTGTTAAAGTGTGCACGAAAATATCAATAAAAGGGGTCTTCCGGCGGATCACGCCTTTCGGTTCTTTGTTTTTAGGACGAATAACATATCCACCGAGCGGTTGACTCGGGCTATCCTAGATCTCGTTACCCGTTCTTTCGAGCGACTACAAGAAGTAAGGGCTTAGCTTTGACGTTTTCTTGGATGACAATACAAGTACGGGTTACGATAACGTTACTTGATGAAATTAACTTGCCTAATTGGGCCCGTTTAGTATCGACGTTTGTGGCCTCAAAACATAGTCAAGCCGGGGGTCTAAATGTTTGCACTGAAAGACTAAGGTTAGTATGACGTATTTGCTGAAAAGAAAAAGAGCGGGGTATGCACGTTACTTTGGGTTTGAAAAGAAACTCGTAAGGGGTGGGTATACGTTTTGGGCTAAAAAAGACGTAAGAGGTAGTATGTAGCATCAGCGTTTTTTCGATGAAAATACATAAAGGGTTCAGCTAGGTACGTTTTGCTGATGCTAATAGAGAGCATGAGCCCGGCGTTTAGCTATATGTGGACCGACGTTTGTGCTAAACAGGTAGGGGGGGTGTGACGTTTGGCTGAAACAAGGTGACGATCAAGGGGTGGGTAAGAGCGGTGTTTTGTGCTGAAAAGCACTTAGGGCGGTAGGATTGCGTGTGGGATAGGAGATAGCGAGCGCCTGGGTCGGCCTGCGCGTCGTGCGGCACTGGTGATGTGGAGTGGTTGCTATGGGGCACGACGAGCGTCCCCCGTAGGCCTGCTACTGGTTCCCCTTTGGGGCCGCTGGGCCCCGGTGGCGTGCTGGTGCGGCCCCTCTGGGCGGATCCTCCTGTGCGTCCTGCTTCCGTTGATGCTTGTATGACCCTCAGACACTACCCAGTCGGCGGACGCCTCTGCAGGTGCGTTCTAGTGACAACTGTATGGGGTGTGGGTTCGCCCTGGGTCCCTCCTCTACCGTCCGCTCATGTCAGGAGCCGCGCAGGTCATCTGAGTCGGGGTTGGTGAATGGCTTCCTGCCCGGGGGGCAGTCTCGCTTCGGTCCCCCGGGTGCTTTGGCCTGGGTCCTTGCGTCTAGTTGCCGGCCGTCTTGGGTGATTGCTTCGCCGGCCTTGTTCGCGCCCTCGTCTCCTGTTTGGTGCCCGGCACCCAGGCCGGACGCGAGACCCAACCCCCTCACTTAAGCCGTTCCCCCGCTTCTTTCCGGTCCCCTGCTCTGTTGTGTTGCCCAACGGCACTTCCTCTTCTCCTCCCGCTCCTCAGAATACGTAGGCCGCACCATGACTGTGACATCCACGAAAAAGTGCAATTCCCATCCGATCCTGTCTAATCATCGCTTTCAAGAAAAAGAGCCCTCCTTGATCATGTCTCATGGTACAGGGGTCTTACGTAGACATGCGCAATGCCTTATGAAGTTCCACATTAGAATACGCCATGACATCAGCAGCTATTAGCAGCATCGCGCTAACCTCTGTCCACTCAGGTCTTTGAGGCACAAGATATCATAGTGTTGTCTCGAAGACACTTTATGTCTGTTATATTGTCAGGTCATACATAAGTTATAAGTCCTGTATGTAGGAAGTGGTCGCAAAGACCGAAATCTCTCTTGACGTAAGGCTTGAGTAAGGTGTTTTGCATGTCTACTGGGGTCTCCTAAAGTGTTGACGCATTTTGTACAGCAGAGTGTGTACATACATATATTTTTGAGATATGTCAGATCTCATGGATAGTGTAGTCTAAGGAGAAGGATGATGGATTCGACCTGGATGTCTTGTAAGTTTTTCAGTTTCCCTTTTTTTCGTGGTTGTTTTTCTCCTTAGGATGGATTTTGTAATGCTTGCTCCAGTTGGTTTAGTTGTTTTTAAAGAGGTGGGGGAGGGGTAGGGGTTATTGTGATTGTCCTCTAGTGATGATTATAAATAAATAAAAACATTGAGAAAATTGGATACATTATATTGATGTGTACAGATGAATTGACATTACACTCAATCGCAAACCGTAGCTTTCAGTATTGACCGCTGCAGTCATTTGTCAACACAGGTTAATGGTTCAATCATCTTGGCAGAAATTCGATTATGGTTCATTGGTCCTTTCACCCTGGAACCTCATGACAAACTGAGGTTCATTTTGCATGGGACTACTGTGTTAGGAGAGAAAGCGGGGGAGAAGGGGAGAGAGGAAGGGGAGAGAGGAAGGGGAGCAAGGAGGGGAGAGAGAGAAGGGGAGAGAGCGAAGGGGAGAGAGAATGGGAGAGAAAGAAGGGGAGAGAGAGAAGGGAGGAAAGAGGGAGGAGAGAAGAGAAGAAAGAAGGATGAGAGAGAAGGGGAGAGAGAGGAGGGGAAGAAAGGAGAAGGAAGGAGAGAGAGAATGGCAGAGACAGAATGGGAAGAGAGAAGGAGAGAGAGAGAAGAGAGAAAGAAGGAGAGAGAGAAGGGGAGAGACGAGCAGAGAGAGAGAGAAGAAGAGAGAAAGACAGGAGAGAGAGAAGGGAGAGAAAGAAGGAAGAGAAGGAAAGGGAGAGGGAGAGAGAAAGAGAGAAGAGAGAAGGGGAAGATGAAAGAAAGAGAGAGAGAAGGGGAGGAGGAGAGAAGAAGAGAGAGAGGGGAAGAGAAAAAGAAGAGAGAAAAAAGATAACATTATCAGAGAGCCATATTGCAAAACAGATTGGACACAATCACAAAAAACCCACTCTCTCAGATCGCAGAAAAACAAAAACTGCCTTCCAGCGGCCTTTAATGCAAATAGCAAATATGCAAACGGCCGCTAAACTGATTTACTGGTAACATTGGCGACTGGTAGAGAGAAACACTAAACCATGCTGCTGTTAATATCCTGAACTTTTTATGAGAAGTTACTGAAAGTTTGATCTTGGGGAATATGTTCAATCACTAGAAGACGGAGGGGATCCGAGAGTCTCTGGGCTGTCACAGAGATGTGCAATCACAGCTTCTCAAGGTTGTCTCAGGTTTAAGCAAAAAAAAGACAAAAAGATAAGCTTTTAATCATGTTTAATATGCATGTACCAAGTATACAAATGCAGTTTACCATGGGCACCCTATATTGTACACTAAGTTGTCAATGTGTCTATATCTCTAATGCAAAGTGACGAATGCAGCAAATGCATCTCATTTGAATGAGGATTTAACAAACTACATTTTAGAAGGGGAGAGAGAGAAGGGGAGAGAAAGGAAAGGAGAGAGAGAAGGGGAGAGAGAAAGAAGAGGAGAGAGAGAAGGAGAGAGAGAAAGAAGAGGAGAGAGAGAAGGGGAGAGAAAGAAGGGGAGAGAGAAGGGAAGAGAAGGGGAGAGAGAAAGAAGAGGAGAGAGAGAAGGGGAGAGAGAAAGAAGAGGAGAGAGAGAAGGGGAGAGAGAGGAGAGAGAAGGGGAGAGAGAGGGGGAATGTAAAGAGAGAGGAAAAAACATCTTGATATCTAGAGCCATATTGGCAAAACAGATGTGGACACATCATCAAAACCCAGAATCTCTCAGATCCTGAACACAAGAACTGCCCTTCCAGCTGGCTCTTTATATTGCAAATTAGCAAATATGACACACGGCGCTAAAACTGGATTTTACTGTGAAGATTGTGCTGATTGTGAAGAACACTTTAAACATCTGCTGTTAATATCCTGATACTTTTTATGAGGGAAGTTTTACCTGGAAAGTTTGATCTTGAAATGTTCAATCACAGAGATGTGCAATCACAGCTTCTCAAGGTTGTCTCAGGTTTAAGCAAAAAAAAGACAAAAAGATAAGCTTTTAATCATGTTTAATATGCATGTACCAAGCATACAAATGCAGTTTACCATGGGCACCCTATATTGTACACTAAGTTGTCAATGTGTCTATATCTCTAATACAAAGTGACGAATGCAGCAAATGCATCTCATTTGAATGAGGATTTAACAAACTACATTTTTGGACGTTGTATTTTCGGTTCCGTTGTACTGTACTAGTCTAATCAGATTTGACAGGATTCCACATTATGCAAAACCAATTTATAGCCTCAGAACTTTTGACTGTATAAAAAGGTAAGTCAGGATTCAATCTGAAAACATCTCAGATCTCAGTTTTTCCACATCACACATATCAGTTATTAGCAGAGAGTTACCCTGATATGTACACATTCAACCTGAGAATGCCAATATAGGTTTTTTATCAAATTATGAACATCTAGTTGAACATAGTGCCTGTTGTGCTCTTTGGATATGAAGTTGGAAAGAAGAATAGCAAACATAATTCTGTTATCAATTAATTCACATCTGAAGGAGTGTGATGGTATTGTATGCAAACGATGACAGTCCTGGTAGTAGATATGCCTTCAAATCCCCACTCACTTATTGCTAAATGTTCCTTAAGGACTTTATTACTAAATTCATCTAGATTTCTGAATGTTGAGGTGAAAACGTCGACAGAAACATTTGAAATGAAGTTAAAGGCACCTGTAGAGATTGAACATCAAATGAAGATGTGCTGTAAGTGCAGTGGAACAGAGTAGATATAAACATTGAAATATTCACAGTAAATTACAGAAGGCCTAAAACAACAGTAGTCTTTAAATGGAAAAATAAATACGTTATCTCGTTCGCGCCATAACCACACTGTCATGTATACAGTTAAACAACGGTTGACTTCACTGGGTTCACAAGGAAATCACCTTAACATGGCACCCTTTAACATTCATTAACGTCCAACCACACCACGTAACTCCGCTTTCCGGTCACATGAATCACAACTTTATCTCCAACCACCAACTATCCTTGATGCCAGGAACGCACGACAACTAAAGACGAACACTCGGGGAGGAAAAAAAAAACATCTTTAATTTCTATTGGCCCATTCCTGTGATTGGCAGACTGTCACAGCAAGTGTGGACACGCTCCCAGGCTAACCCCGCCCCCATCAGGAGGTCGTCAGGCAACAAGAGAGAAACCACCTTGCGGAGCTGGTGTACTCCTCTCAGTTTAACGGTTTGGATACGAGTTAGGACTAGTCTTCCTGCTTTGATAAGGGAGCCGTTGGAAGCTCTTCCTGGAAGCACTGTCTGAAGAAGCTGAGGAGAGAACTGACCAGGTAACGTCTGCTCCCGGTGGAGGAGATGTGGTGGCCTTCATCAGGAAAGATCTAAAGTAGCCAAGTAAAAAAAGACGTTTGGATCATGCGTTTTCTTTTCGCGGTGGTTTACAGCATCCTATCTAAAGTGTCACAGTCGGTGGTGAAAGTGTATTCGCTAAGACGGTTTAAGGGTATTACACTGTATCCATAAGGCTTTTGGAGATGAAATGAAAAGCCAGGTTCAAGTCCGACCACTGTATTTATTACAACAAACTATTATTATTCCATGCAGCTTCGTTGTGTCTACTTTGAATTGTTTGTCACCACAAACTCTTATCAGCAGTAAATAAAAGGCTGACGAAAAATATAAAATAAAAAAAATATTTATATCCTCAGGGCAGGTTTAGCGTCCCACAGTAGGTAACCATTTGTACTTTGTCAAATCTGAAATAATAAATGATTTAAGGCAGAGGGGGGAGGTCAGTTTGAATTATGAATGTGTTTCAAAGCCCTCCTTTTGTCAGGAAAATGTAATGAAACTGGCGGAAGAATGCGACGCGGAGACAGTCACCTGCAGAGTGTAGTTAACGTTTGATACCGACAGCAGCTTCACCAGCTCCGCGGAGTGCTGGAAGTGAACGGTGGCTGAAAGAGATAATGGTAATTGAATCATCAGGTCCTGGCAAGACACATTTTTATCCCAAGAGACTTGCGTTAGAGGAGATTTAACTGAATTCATTCGATAAAGACAGGACATAAATTGTGCCGTGCCGGCAAGACAAACTTCGGTGACCCACAGCACGAGAAAATATAGGTGAATTATACAAAACCTGTACATTTCTTCAAGGTATACTATTGCCTTGACTCTCAAATTGAGCATTTCTATTGATATTAAACCACCATAATTCGAGAGCTAAAGACGTATTTCTTTATTTCAAACTGAAACTGAAAGTATAAATGGTCTGTTTGGTACATTGCCACGGTAACACCACAGTCACTAGCAGAATTGAATCTAAGTACAGTAGCCTGTACTTACCATCTGCTGTGCCGTGAATAATAAGGAACTTTAGGTGACTTGTTCCAGTTACGTTAGAAAGCAGACTGGAGATCTGTTGCGAAAGAAGTGACAAGTCTGTATTAAAAGGGCAATTCAGACTATTTCTATTTACAAAGACAAGGAAATTGTGAACTTCTAAAGCTTCCTTTCACACACTTTATTTGTTTAGATCACCTTTCTTTTAGCTGTCTGAACTGAAACTGTGGCATTTGCAGTGTATTTCTGTATAGACTGCTAAAGTCAGGATAAAAAGAAAGCGTTTTCAAAGAGACTTCTTTGTCCACCCCTTCAGTATTCTTCAAAAAGACCTTGAAAGTCTGTCTTACTTGGTGTTTGCCTTCGTCCTTTGCCGGGAATCCAAAGTACCTCTCGGTAAAAGCAGAACCTTCAGGGAGGAACACACACCCAAACGATGAACGTCTCACGTGCCAGGAACCAAATATGAGACAAAAGCTAACTAACAAGAAAGGAGATTAAAACAAATATTTGACAGAAAACTGAGAAAAACTTGGAAGATAAATATCACTCATTTTGAGAAAAAACTATCCAGTCAGCGCTCAAGTTTGTGTTTCTGTTAATGAGATGTATTATACATTTGTTGCATTTAAAACTTAATATCCAAAACAACTATAAGAACCAATGTTCACAGGATAAGGTAGCAACTTATCTAAGCAGTAGTTTCACGATAGTGAAGTTCAGTTTGACGACAGTAAACAAACTGCATTTGTGAATCATCTTCCATGAACGGTCTCGCTTTCAACAACATGACAGCACGTCAGCGTATTGGAAATGTCCTGAGCACTCAGAGCTGGGCCTTATCAGAGCCCTTCACACCACTTCTCTCTGCTGGAGAGGACTTGTGAGCGGAGGAGGACTGCTGACTCCAGAGTCCTTCTCCATGGTGTCGGAGGTCTCACCATAGAGCTTCCAGTCGGTGACAGGAGCGATGGACACCCCGCATCTGAACAGGGAGCCGTGGGAGAGGAGCATGACTGAGCTGAGGAAGCCTCCGTAGGCCTGGGCACTGTGGAGAGAGGAGAGTGAGGGGGGGAGTGGTGGAGTATAGGTATTCACTGAAGCGTAAGAGGACGTATGAGAGGAGGGGAGGAGACGAAGAGCGATGGGAAGGTACGAGCGTCGGCAGGGGGTTGGAGGGGAGGAGGGGAGGACAAGAGAAGAAGAGGGATGAGAAGAGAGAGAATGAAGAGAGGAGAGAAAGGGGGAGGGGAGGAGAGACGAATAGGATGAGGGAGGGGGAGGGGGACGGGAAGGGGTGGAGGGGAGGGCGGCGAGCGCTGGAGGCGAGGATGAGGATGCGGGGGGGGGAGGAGAAGCAAGAGGATGATGGAGGAGAGTGCTGGCGGGGGGTTGGAGAGGAGGGAGGGGTGGAAATGAGAGGGAGAATGGGCGGTGAGTGGCGCGAGAGAGGGGGAGGGGAGCGAGAAGGATGGGGGAGGGAGGAGGAAAACGGTAGGGTGGCAGAGGAAGGGTGGGGGAGAGAGAAGATGGGAGAAGGGAGAGTAAGGAGAACTTTTAATGTGGCCTTAACGACTTATTGATCAAAGGTATTAGCAGAAGAAATGAGGTTTCTCACCTTCCCGTAAACTCCAACTTTGCCTCCATCAACATAGGGCAGCTCTGCCAGGTATCTGTCAAGAGGACTGGATGTTTGTTTGTGCAAACAAAATGGATTTCCACAAAGGCGTATCAATTTTTTTTTAATACAAACATTAAAAAGGTCCTTCAAAGGGTTCCTGGATGTTATCCAGATCAGAGGGGGTGGAACAGAGGCGTGTTTTCTCCTCTGGTCTACGTACTCGACAGCTGCGATCTGATCCTGAACCTCCACGGTCCCCAGACGCTGGTGGACCTCATGCAGGATCCTCTGGCCCAGGAAGCCACTGCCCCGGCCATCCAGACGAGCCACTATCACGCTGTCTGAGCTGACCAGCACCGAGTCCCAGTCCAGCTGGTAGCGGTCACTCACCGACTGGCCACCAGGGTAGCCGTCACTGGCAAAGCACACAAACACACGCTCAGAAGAAGAACTTCTGACTAACGAGGAAGCTGCTTTGTAAGGAAATTCACATATAGTTTGACCTATCTGCGAATCTGCTTGTTTACTGTATCGGGATACAAACAAACAAACAAATACCTGAACGGTCGATTTGTCAAGATGAAAACAGACAACTAAAAAACATCACCAATGTCTTACTTTAGTTTCTTTGCTGAGTGGAACAATGAGGATGGATTAGAGACGCAGAGTTAGATAGATGGATTAGAGAGGCAGAGTTAGATAGATGGATTAGAGAGGCAGAATTAGATAGATGGATTAGAGAGAGGGGTTATAGAGAGGGGTTACAGAGGCAGGGTTATAGAGGCAGAATTAGAGAGGCAGGATTAGAGTGGCAGGATTAGAGAGAGGCAGGATTAGAGGGGCAGGGTTATAGAGGCAGGATTAGAGAGGCAGGATTAGAGAGGCAGGATTAGAGAGGCAGGGTTAGAGGGGCAGGGTTATAGAGGCAGGATTAGAGGGGCAGGATTTGAGAGGCAGGGTTAGAGGGGCAGGGTTATAGAGGCAGGATTAGAGAGGCAGGGTTAGAGAGAGGCAGGATTAGAGAGGCAGGGTTAGAGAGAGGCAGGATTAGAGAGGCAGGATTAGAGAGGCAGGGTTAGAGGGGCAGGATTAGAGATAGCGAGTGACACTTACAGGATGAGCAGAAGTGGATGCTGAGTAGTCTCATCAAAATCTGCTGGCAGGGTTAACTCCAGAGGCAGAGCTGGTGAAACACCAATCAGAATCAGTTTAAGGCCCATTTACCAACACTGGCACATTAAAGCAGTTTGAACAATTGATTTATGGGTCAACAATTTCTTTCTTGTGTACATCGAAAAACACTTTTTTTTTTCTTTTTTTAGAAAATGTCAATAACCATTGTAATGCTTCTGCAATTTTCGCCATGAGTTTTATTACGCTACCGCTTCACTTCAGATGACTAAACAAACCATTTGCACAGAACAGAAAGTAGTCTATGCGTCTGTAACTTTATGTAACGATTTCTCAATCAACTAAAGTGACAGGACAAGACAGGAAGAGGCATAGATGAAGAATTGATAATAATTCAAGTTTCTGTGGCAACACATGTCGTTGGGAAAAAACTATAAAAGAATCCATCTACATTCACTTTGAAAGCCTCTAATGAAATATATAATACTGTGTTTAATTACACACTGACTGGATTGTCTAACCCACATGGTGCTACTGATGGAATCAGTTGATTGGCATGAGTTTCACTCCTAAACTAATTTCCAATCACCTCACAAATCTGTCCACCTGTTCTTTAATTGTATTTATCTCTAAATCTGTTCATTATGTACAGACACAGGTGATTCACATTCACATTCAGATTCTAAAATCCCTCCCCAAATAGGAGTGTTCTGGGGTCTGATCCAGAGCGTGTCTGCTTGTTAACACCCCTCAGGTCATGTGTAGCACTGTCTCTTTAGGTGTGGGGACACCATGTGCATGTTTAGCATCACGACACCATGTGCATGTTTAGCATCACAACACCATGTGCATGTTTAGCATCACGACACCATGTGCATGTTTAGCATGACGACACCATGTGCATGTTTAGCATGACGACACCATGTGCATGTTTACCATGACGACACCATGTGCATCTGTTCGATACGAAAGGAGAAAGCGATCGAGAGGGGATGGAGGCGGAGCGCGGAAGGAACGCACGGCCGAGGGAGCGGGAAAAAGGAGGAGGGAAAGCGGAGTACGCTGCAGGAAACGAGGGAAGAGGAAGGGAGCGGGCAGGGGCAGGAAAAACGGAAGACGCCGAGGGAAAGGGAGGAAGAGGCAGAGGAAGGAAAGGGAGGAGAAGAGGACAGAGGAGGAGAAGAGAGAGGAAGAGACGGACTAGAGGGAAGAGGGACGAAAAGAGAGACCGAGGCGAAGGGAGGAAAGAAGGCGAGGCCATGGTAGGAAACAAGGACGAGGGAGGGAGGAGGGCGCAAGGGCCCCGCAGCAGGGAGGCGAGGTAGCAGAGGGAGGACAAAAGAGAGACGAGGAGCGGTAGAGAAGAACGGGCCAACCCGCGGTGACGGGGAAGGGAGGCAGAGGGAGAGCAGAGAGGGGAGGGGCCAGGAAGAGGATGGAGGGAGAAGAGGGAACGGAGCAGACAAAAAGAGGGCAAGAGGCAACCACGACGACTGAGGAGAGAAAGGAGGGACTGGAAGTGAGAAGTCGGATGAAAAGACGCATGAGAAGGAGACAGGCGAGAGGGAACACAGGCCGCTGGAGGCGAGGGATGACGGCGGACCAGGCCACAAGAACCATAGACCGCACGGCGGAGCCGAGGACACGTGGCGGAGTAAGAGAATATCCCGAAAGGAACGAGGGGAGCCAAGAAGCCGCCCCGCAGGGTAGCGAAGCAGGGATAGCGACAGTGGCAAGCGGGCCACAGAAAAAGAGAGATGACAAGGACAAAGCGCGAGCGGATAAGGAGCGAAGAAAAGAGGCGGAGGGAAGGGACCAAGACACGGGACGCGGAGGCCGAGACCAGATAATAATGGTGGCACCAAAGAGCAGCAGAGCCGAGCGCAAGCCCGGGAGGGACCAGCAGGGTGAGCCCCACGAGGGATAGGAAGGAGGCGAGGACCACCACACCCGAGAGGGCGAAGCGGAGGTGAGCGGCCAGACCGACGGAATACCACCCCGCTGTCTTTGGCAGAGCGAACGACCACTAGCGAAGCTTGGTTTATCATACTGTACCAAAGCGGTTAAGCTGCAGAATCCTGATCTCTCTCCTAGGTACATTTCGAGACACCAAGGCATCTCTTAAGGCTTGGTTCACCTCCAAACTGGCAAGTTTTACTACAAAAAAAACAAGAAAGATTTGTTGTTAAAAGGCAACAAACTGATGTAACTTGAATAAATAACTAAATTATGCAACGGGTAAAAAAACATCTATCTATATTTTATTTGCTGGAGTGTGTGAATGAAAGTTGTATCCATCTCTGCTAGAACGATGTGACTGTTTAGGCCCAGAGCTTGTCAGTTTCACAACACCAACTGATTGGAGAGTTTAACAAACACCTTGTCCTAAATGTAACTGGGTCCGACACAGAAGTGGTAACCAAGTCTATCTGAGGCATGATGGTAAGAGGTTATTTAGGTTGTTTATAGTGAATAGTGAAAAACATAACAAACACCCAAAATATGTTTGTTATTGTAAGAAGACAGGGTCAAACTAAACTGCAGAATGCCGTGTTTGAATAATTAACAGAAAACATTAGTCCACAAAAACGGATCTTCTGGTTGTGAACAACATCAGTGGAAAAAACCCACAGTTCCTCCCTCACGTCAGACTGTAAACACCAATGCAACACCGAAACACACTCCAGTGACGGTAGGGGCATAATTATACCATAAATCTATTTAATAGGCATGTTTATTAAAGTTAATAAATCTATTTAATAGGCATGTTTATTAAAGTTAATTACATTATTGAAACTGTTCATTATTTCTAAAGCCTTACTAACGTTTCAATAGACACACATTTAGGCGGGGAAAGAAAGAAAATTATAAAACGACCACCTCACAAATGAGGATCAATTTACACGGGAACTGATTCAGCTATATGCATTTGTAGTAGGTCCATAGAGGGTAAAGCGATGCAACTTTAATGAGGGAATTAATCAACATCGCTCTGGCAGCAGACAACAGAATAGCTTATCATTTATCTGCTTCTGCGACCCTAGAGACTAGTCCTTGACAGCCTGAAGCACACTGTAGTACAATTGAAGTACGGTACAGTTCTTTAATTGGCCCGCCTGTGTACTTGCGTACATAGAGTGTAGTTAAGATTGTGCATTGTAAATGCTCTGAAAACTGCAATGGGTTTCCTGAACACGCTTTTAAACAAAAGGCTGTCATTCAGTCTCAGCTACATAATAACTTTCTACTTCTTAAGTGTTGCTTTTCGGGTTGTAAGATTTTCTTACTTAAGACCGTAAAGTTTAAAAAGTACTTACTAGACATGTTGTTCAAGTTATGCAAAGTAGTTTGAGGGATTCCAGGACCTGGATAGAGGAAAACAAGCATATCAAAAATGTCTTTATCAATTGACATGATTTCAAAGGAACACAAAGTTAACACTTAAACAACAATGACCGAGGGTGCTATACTCGGCCTGTGATTGATTGCATTTTACATTTCACTCATTTAACATACAATGCTTGTCGTTCAAAGCAATGTAGAGATGGTTCGTATAGAAAGTCTAGCAGACTAAGGATCTGGGAGACACAGTTCTACAGTGTTTGGAAGGTCCAAGTCAAGGACGGATTAGCATCAACCAGCCACATCGTGATAAAGTAGCCTTGCATCAGCTAGCAGACATGCAGTAACATTAGCAACTTTAAACTGCACATCTGTACCTCTGCAGTTCAGCACGACGTGTTGATAGTCGGGACTGAGAAGAGCATCGTAGAAGGAGCACTGTGGTTTGAACAAGAAGCAGGTCAAACATTCACGATGAAACGGATCCACGCTTGAAACTCTGTTGAAATGAGAAGTAGGATTTTTAAATTATATACATGCAAATATACAGTATATATATATATATATATACACACACTAATAACTACTGATAACCAATAAATGTTGAGAGAGTATATAATAAACAATTATATTATAGAAGTTATTATAACCTTTATAATAAGTACAGCCAGGTAACACAGAACAGCTGTTAGTTTACCTGCATAGTTCCCACATAATAAACAGGTCTTAAAATACTTACTATTGTTTGAATCTAAACTTCTGTCTCTAATCTGCCAACTGTTGTTTGTAATACCTGTACAGGTGTCTTTGTGCAGAGCCGTCTTCAGTGCTCAGGAAATAACTGCACAGAAAGGAACATGGTGTGAGGGTGTTGTTTTTCAAAACACAATTTTCCGCTGTATTCAGACATATCACATGAAAGGAAAAAACAGCATATTTTCAAGGGGGAAAACCATCGCCTTGTCTGTTCCTAGTCCAGCATCAAAGACATCTAATGACAGCTGTCAAACTTAATACTCAAGGATATTCAAGCATCAGCATTCGTCTTCATTGGAACATGCACTTATCCTGTCGACACTTGCGTTTCTCTCTAGTGTTTTGAAAGGGGGCTGTTCGAAGGAAAATTGTTCGTTCGATGCTGACACCTCTCTCTCAGAGATGGTGTTCGGTGTACTGTGACCACCGTGTGGGCAATGAGAGTTTAATTTCCTCCTCTCTGTTAGCCCTGCATGGTGTATGTTTGTGTGCTTTGAGCAATCCTAGAAAACTGTGCTCCTAGCAAACTGTGCTCCTAGAAAACTGTGTTCTAAGCAAGCTGTGCTCCGAGCAATCTGTGCTCCTGGCAAACTGTGCTCCTGGCAAACTGTGCTCCGAGCAAACTGTGCCCTCAACAAACTGTGCTCCTAACAAACTGTTCTCCTAGCAAACTGTGCTCCTAACAAACTGTGCTCCGAGCAAACTGTGCCCTCAGCAAACTGTGCTCCTAACAAACTGTTCTCCTAGTAAACTGTGCTCCTAACAAACTGTGCTCCTAGCAAATAGAGCTCTTAACAAACAGCTCCTAACAAGCTGTGTTCCTAACAAACTGTGCTCTTAGCAAACTGAGCGCCTAGCAAACTGTGCTCCTTTGATGCTACTCACACTGCGTTTGACGTGTCGTCGTACCCTAAGACCCGGGTCACATCCCAGCTTCCTGAGGTCAGGTGTCTCATGTTGACCTCCTGGCCTTTGACCTGAGAAGGGATAGAACGTAACATATAGTCAACCGCGCCAGTAATGTGTGGAGCGTCTTCAGAACGTGACCTTTGATAAAAACCCTACACCTTTCAAATGTAACCTCTTAACCTCGTAACCATGAACGGGATGAAGCAAGTTGTTCCAGATCAAATCAAATCAAAATCAGTTTGTAAAGCCTTGTAAAGCTTTTTTACAAGCAATGTATTTGTTCCATGGGCTTCGCATACGCCTATAGAACTGTTCCTCAACCAACGTCACAGATGAGAGACCTCACCTTGACCTGTGATCTGTTTCAATCTGAGGTGAGCCAATCTCCTACCTGCTCAGACATCATGGCGATGTGTCTGAAGGACCCCTGTCCTCCATGTTTGATCGGCACGGTCAGAAAGAAGGTCATTCCGTCATCAGAGAACACTGGCTCTTCATTCTGAAGAACCAAAAAAAAACCCCAAAGAAGTTAATACATTTTTGTTAGTTGTCTCCTAAATGAAAATATCACATCCCACTGCATTTGTAATGGATTAAAGTCTTCCTGCTGATTACATTATATCATTTATGAGAATCAATCGTTTATCTCATGAGTTTCCTTTCAAAACAAAAGCAGTGTCCGTTTTATTTGAAAGGGTCGATACTTGTGATGAAGATGGTTCTGAAGCCATGCACATGTTCTCAGTACCTGGCTGTCGAGCCACTTCTCCGAGGTCATCACATGTTTCTTTATGAAGAAAACACGGAGCATGTTTTGAGTCATTTACACAGACATGTTCACAACTCCTTCAGTAACATGGGCAACACCACACATTAAAGTGACATAAACTAGCAGGTGTTAGCGGTTGGTGTTGATTGGACGTGTTGCCCGGACACGTGAAGCATCTCACCTTGGCGCAGTCTCCTGTGGTGACATCACACAGGGACAGGATGGATGTGTTCTGCGCTCGGTTCACCCAGCGCACCGCTACCCTCTCCTCTGTCACCCATGTCACCATGGTGATGTAGTACTCACTAAAGGTAGCGGGGGAAAAAAGCCCATCTCTTTGCCAAAGTATATTGTTTTGGTACAAAGGCCAACCTCTCACCGCGGCATCCTTTTCACACAACAGGAAGTAACAGATAGGTACCTCCTCTCCAGGCTGTTAGGAGGTCGCAGTTCGGTGGTCTGAGAGCTTCCGTCCATCGTCACGATGTAGATCTTTACTGTAGGGTTGACCTGCCCCATCTAAAACACACCAGAGAGCATCTACTATAACGTCTCAACATCCCCTCAATAGCCGTTAGAGACGACGAGGTTTGACATTGCGTGTGTGCCGTGTCACGCGCTGTACCCTAACTTCTCCTGACTGCGAGACTATCCGGCGTGCTCCACATAAAACGCGTTGTATGCTAACAGAAGTACTTAGCATTCAAGGGTCTGGACAGAGAATATAATGAGTGTGTAAAACAGGGATGGAGGAGTGCATCCCAGCCTGACCTCAGAGGGCTGTCCTCCAGACGGCCCGGCTGTTTCCCCCCCCCGCTGTTCAGCTCCTGCTTCCTTTTAAAAAACCCTGAACATCAGCTTGCACAGCCAGAAGATCGACTGGTTACGCATCTTCCAGATAACAGCGAAGCGTTCGGCTCTTCACTCCCGCTGCTTCCTGTTGTCTCTCTAAACATCCACAGCTACGCTACCTAACTGTCCTGACCGTGTCTCTGGATGGCTGTAATGATATGAATAATGTAACGAGACCTCAGAATAAAAGATGCTCTAACTACCAAGTACTGGGGATGCAGACTCTATACAACAGCAAATCACTGGAGAAAGGCACGATGGGCGAGAGAGCTGCAGTTGGTGAAAGGAGAGGAGGCAATTAAATCCCTGCTTCATCAGCTCCTCTGACATCGTTCTGCCCCTGACGGGTTTGGGCTATGTTCTTTTTTTTTCTTTTTTTCAAACACGCGTGTGCATGATGTGTGGCGTGTGTCACGATGAAGCGTTGGTGAGTCTTATTAATTGGCTGCACTCCCTCAGTCTATCCTCCTCTCTCTCTCTGTCTCACTGTCTCTCTCCCTATTTGTCTCTCTCTCTCTCCTATTCCCTCTGGTTGTTTGTTTCTCTCTCTCTGTCTCTCTCTCTCCCCTTTCCTTCTCTCTAATTGCCTCTCTCTCACTGTCTTTCCTCTCTCTCTCTCCCCCTTTCCCTCTCTCAAATTGCCTCTCTCTGATTGTCTCTCTCTCTCTCTCTCTCTCTCTTTGTCTCTCTGTCTCTCAATCTCTCTCGCTCTCCTTCCTCTCTCTCTCTCTTTCTCTCTGGCTCCTCCCAGTCTGACAGAGATAAAGAGACTACCAGATCTGCCCCCCTACCCTTGGCTCAGGAAGGAGGCTAGTACACAGTAAGAGATCAGGAGGAGGGAGGTATTACCCATCCTTTACCACCACGCATCACAGACGTTCTCTCTCTGGCCCAGCGAGACCAACTGCAGCGTTCTTCAAAAGAAGTCAGTCAGCATCAATATGAATAAAACAAGAAAAAACGATCCAACCAAGGTGGAGAAATATGAATGGAAAAGAGCCTGTGCTGTTTGCATAATTTATCACACCTGTGATGCGATGAAGCTGTATCTTTTTGCCTCCCCCCTGCTAAGTCTTTGAAGGCCGTAATAAATATCTTTTGATGGTGGGCTTATCCACACACGTCCAGTGGAGGCTTCCAGATTCACCTGCTACCTTTTACAGGTGTTGCTGAAAGCCACGTTCATGCTGTATCTGAGACCCATCCACCACCAGAAACCACAGCTAACATCTCCCTCTGGAACGGACATTGACTATACCGGCCCACATGAGACGTGCACATGAGAGACTAGTAACTATGGTCTTTACGTTACGATGGATAGACAATGGATGTAGAGATTTCTCCCATGGAAAACTAACTTTATACGCTAATGCGTTTTCCCCCACACCTGAGTGAGTTATCTTGCAAAGTCAACTTTAAAAGGGAATGAAATAATTTCCGTCAGGACAGCCTTAGTAACCAGTTTTTTCAATTTGATTTGTTAGATTTTCTTATTGATTCATTAAAAAAAAATCTTTGAGTCAAACTGAAGCTTGTGAGGCAGGGTTGGTTACCTTAGGGTAAGGGTACTGCTGGCCACGGGGGTACAGAGAGCCGGTGAAGCGAGGGAGGACCATATTGGGGACCAGCGTGTCATTGATGCAGAGATAAGCCAGTCTGGAGCCTTCCGGACTCCACCAGTGAGCCAGCGGAGACCGCAGAACTTCCTCTAAGGAGAATGCAGAACACAGAACACAGAACTCAACGTGTCAGTCAAACGCTATCAAAGAGGGTTGAGCGTGTGGGCTGTTTCTGCGAACGTTCATCAAACGCGCTCGTGTAATCGTTTAAAATGGAAATTCAGGATTTTGTAGTTACGGGCAATTTTGGGAACGTGAATTACTGAGCTCCAATTGCTTATTGTAGGAAGTGTTGAATCAATTAAATGAAATGTCCCTGATGCACTGGAGGTAGCAGGTGGAGGGAAACCTGCTGCTGATCAAGCACCTCATTGGTTCACATGATATTATTTCTAAACCACATTATTTAAGTAATAAATCAGTTTCCAGACAGGAAGGAAACAGGCAACTACTTCTTGTTTAAGATGGCCTGGAGAGAGGGTTGATATGATGCAGTATGTGTGCTTCATTCTCAGTGGTGGCCACATGAGTTTGTACAATTTATACTTAGTATCACTTTCTTGCTATCCTACCAGTGACACTGTAGGTGCAAACAGACAGGGAGAAAGACAATTATTGTATTGAAAATTTAGCATTTAGCCAACGCTTTTATCCAAAGCTGATCTGAATTGATGACCTTTTGATCTGTAACTGAATGAAAACACAAGTCTTTGTTTGTCCCTTCGTCCAGTCATCTCATAGTTGACACCACCGTGTCTTACCCTCGTACAGCCAATCAGAGATGCCGTTGAAGATCACTCCTTCCTGTCCAGAAGACGTGAGTCTCCAGGAGCTGCTGGTGACGTCCGCTTGGTAGTAGATGTTGTTCTCAAACACGTACACCTGAGGACAGATGGGGCAATCGATTTAGAGATCAGGGTTGATTTAGTGATCAGGGTTGATTTAGAGATCAGGGTTGATTTAGTGATCAGGGTTGATTTAGTGATCAGGGTTGATTTAGAGATCAGGGTTGATTTAGTGATCAGGATTGATTGAGTGATCAGGGTTGATTTAGAGATCAGGGTTGATTTAGAGATCAGGGTTGATTTAGTGATCAGGGTTGATTTAGTGATCAGGGTTGATTTAGTGATCAGGGTTGATTTAGTGATCAGGGTTAGTGTATGTTCAGTAAAGAAGTACAGAAGAAGAATCACTCCAAAGCTAAGAGACAAAAGGTCAGGCAGGGTCAGACGAGCCCTGAGGAGAGTCAGGAGATTTCCCGAACGGGCGGTCGAAATAACGTCTGAAGCACAATGCAAGAAAAAGAAAAGAAATAATCATAATACATGGTCTAGAGCCTGTCTGTGTTTCAAAGTCCTGGGCCATTTCTCTGTCCCAGTCTAACCCTGGTGTCAGGAATGTTTGTCTTTC
Source organism: Plecoglossus altivelis (assembly GCA_036571765.1). Lineage (NCBI taxonomy): Eukaryota > Metazoa > Chordata > Actinopteri > Osmeriformes > Plecoglossidae > Plecoglossus > Plecoglossus altivelis. The sequence goes on from BROE01000022.1 coordinate 2,106,315, forward strand.
TGGACAGGAAGGAGACAATTCTATCTGCCTGTACTTCTGTTTCCCTGTTGAGTCTGATAGAATATGGATGAGTGAAACTCACTAACACCACTGAAAAATACGTATTATTCTACTCTAAGTTATCTTGCAAAGTCAACTTAAGAGTAATTGCTGTGGGGAAGGTTATAGAAGCAAGCGGTCCATTTTTTCTTTTTTTTTCCTTTTCCGTCGTCGTCGCTGCTGAAACGAATGTTGAGGAAATGCATTTCCTGTTAGGAAGAGGACGCGGCAGACGGGTTTGGTTTGACGGGTGCACAGACATGCGGAGGATGCTATTGAATAATGAGCTCATCTGAAGTGATAACATAGACAAATATGCAGAGGATGCTCATGAATAATGAAGCCCTCTCTGTTGCTGCCAGAAACACACTGCAGGCCATCCTGGGTAATGGATTAGGTTGGAGGTGCAGGTATAAATAGAGTAGAAAGTAGATAAATATGCAATTGAATGGTTAATTACTTTGCATGTCTACTCTTACAGAAATAATGAAATGATTATTCCATGGTTAATACTCTTTGGGTGGTCACCTTACTTACAAAGAAAGATACAGTCGCAAAAAAAAGAAGAAGCATGTCTTGGAGCAATAGTTCAATGAATAATTCTGTTGTTGGATTTCATTCACATTAATGAAGACTTATAGAGCTTAGTATTTCTTTCGCCAGCCCTTGATCAACGTTCACCTTTGGACCTGCATTCTCAATGCTGTTTTATACCTACAGAATGAACGTGTAATCTTCGACACAGAAGTGTCTGCATTGTGATACAAGACTTCAAGGAAGGAAGGATTTAAAAAAACACATGTCGCTACACTCCCATTATCTCAACAGGGACACAATAGTATGTGTTAGCATTCTCACCCTATATTGTGGTTTTGAAAACCACTAACAATGCTGTTATGGTACAATGGTCTGAGCTCAAGACTAATAAATATCAATATCAAGTATTTCAGTTCTTTGTGGCTAGAAGTGCCTGACTTCCTGCTGTTTATGTTGCGGTACTGCTTTCAGAGAGAGGCGGGAAAACCGTCAGGTTCAGCCATCTCCACTCTCTACTTCCCTTTTAGTGTGACTTCACCAATGAGACGAGTTCTGCCTGATCTGAGGTATTAGAGCTTGGACTTCGACTCCCCCCTCCCTCCCCCCTCCTCCTAATACCAATCCATCTGGAAGACTTGCTATTTATTTATCCAGCCAAATAGATTGTAAAATAATGGATGGCTGCACCTATCTCTTCTGTGAGGATGAGACCTGATATTTATCTTGTCGATCTGTATTTAGGTGGCTGCAGTGTGCACTCAGTGGAAGTGGAAACTGTCTGATTCGAACTGAACGAGAGAACGGATCTCCTCGTGTCTGAGTCGAACTGAACAAGTGAATGGATCTCCTCATGTCTGAGTCGAACTGAACAAGTGAATGGATCTCCTCATGTCTGAGTCAAACTGAACAAGTGAATGGATCTCCTCATGTCTGAGTCGAACTGAACAAGTGAATGGATCTCCTCATGTCTGATTCGAGCTACAAGAGAGAATGAATCTCCTCATGTCTGATTCAAACTAAACGAGAGAATAGATCTCCTCGTGTCTGATTCAAACTAAACAAGTGAATGGACAAACAGCATATGCAGCTGGCAGCATCTTCAAAAGCACAATATGGTTTGCGTTAATAATTTTCTTTTCCCAAAAACGCAAACAGGCAAGTGTTGAACTGTAAGCCGTGTCGTCCAGGACTACACGCGATACAGTAAGGCATCGTGACGCATATTTGAGTAGGAGTGATGGATGGGTCTGGGTTGGCCCCATCCCCATGCTTAGTTGGGTGACATGATGAACAACATTCAACCCTGCATGAGTGAATATCTCCTCGTGTCTGATTCAAACTAAACAAGTGAATGGACAAACAGCATATGCAGCTGGCAGCATCTTCAAAAGCACAATATGGTTTGCGTTAATAATTTTCTTTTCCCAAAAACGCAAACAGGCAAGTGTTGAACTGTAAGCCGTGTCGTCCAGGACTACAAGCGATACAGTAAGGCATCGTGACGCATATTTGAGTAGGAGTGATGGATGGGTCTGGGTTGGCCCCATCCCCATGCTTAGTTGGGTGACATGATGAACAACATTCAACCCTGCATGAGTGAATATCGATGCCCTAGTTCCACCACAGTCCTGGAGGCCAGGGATCCCCCTAACCCCTGGGAACAGCCCTNCTTTTCCCCCTGAACCAAAAAATGATTCATGTGTTTGTTAAAATATTCATTTGGAGCTGTTTTCTGGTAAAGTGGTTATTTACACTCAAAGTCGTATATACCAGGGAGTGGACAGACAACCTTGCAGTTCCAATTGATGCTCGAATAAAAAGAACATTATCATAAAATAATCATTCACAAACCTTTGATTTCATAATGTGTGGAGATAATGGTGCTATAGTTGAGTGGCTCTGCCAGATAATCAGAGATTGTATTTGCATAACAATATTACAATGGGCTCAGCCTGCAGCGCCCTGACAAATACAGACGCGTTCCAGTCGCTTTAACCGAAGCTCAACTGCCCGTGGATATGGTGTCTGCCAGGCTGAAGCAACACCCTTCAGTCTTAATCTGAGACCCGTCTGTGTGACTCACCGGAATCTGACTACGAAAACAGACTTGTCCTCTGTCAAGCTACCGTCTACTTTATTCAACTGACGCTTTGATAAGTGATGATTTTTTGATAAAGCTGTCAACACAGACAGCTAAACCTGCTAACTGTGACTCGTGAAGATCAGAAAATAGAGAAAAGTTTGTGGGTGTTTTTATTTATTTAATTTTTTAAATGAGGTTGGATGAAGGAGAAGGAGGAAGTGGATGTCTGATGAGAGTGATGGTAGCTGTTGGGTAAAACATGATGAATGAGGACCTCCTCTTATTGGAAGAGGAATAACAAAACAAGAATTAGACTCAAATCGTTTTTGTTTATATCCTGCCATATGCTTCACAACGAAAGGATTGAAACATTTCTCATGTTTTAAATGTCAGTTTTCACACTTGGAAGAGCTGTGCAATGACATTTTCTTTGGATGAATGTTTGGATATTGGAAAAGTGACTCTCTTCATCCCGAGTTCAATAAGTTCTCACCAGCTAATACATATAGCTTATTGCTATTGTAATGTCACCTGAAATTGCGTTTTTCAAATGTAATAATACGTTGGCCCCAACAACAACATTTTTTGATGACAATGGCATCTGGCCTACACATTGGCCATACAGTTGTTATTTTGATATAATTTCACCATGCCTATGAGCATGTTAGCTTGCTTAATTTACTGTATATAAACCAGGAAATGGGACCAAATCCTTAATGCATCTGCCCAGAGACACAATCCTACACACGCACCAACACACCGCACAGTCGACCGCTTCCAACACCATCTCAAACGCACATCCACCTTCCCGCCTCCAACCTTCCCCTTCTGATTACGCAGGAACAATTCTCATCAGCGTCCGAGCGCCAACACCAGGCACCAGGACACCCCATCATCCTACATAACAGCAGCTGCATTATGATGGATTTATAAAGCGGAGGGAGACGTGGATGTAGAGACAGGTCATTAGTCTCCATGGAGGCGCTTCTGTCTCCGTGACGATGAACACATCTGCTCATCCCATCTCAGAGGCGATCAGTCCACAGCACACAGGCTGTCTGCACCCCACCAACCCTCCACTCCAATTCCGTCGCTCCGCCACCACGATAACGACCCACATCAGAAACATCAACAAGCCTTTTGTCTGTGGACGCGAGTCCAACACATGCGTTCTTTTTTGTGTGTCATGTGACGTGGATGCTGCAGGTTTTGCACACTGCGCCAGTCCTTTCTGCAGCATGCCTTCGTTCATTCAAAGGCCGACGCGTAACATTGCATTAGACCTATCAGGCTGAGAGCTGTTTCTGGGTTATGAAGTGTACAGTAACCCTACGCTCAGAAGGTGTTCTTCCAGGACAACAAAAACTGAGGCCACTGATGTATAAATGCTTCACATTGGAATAGCAGAACTGGGAGGTTGTTGGTGGTTATTGTAGTACTGGCAGGCCGTAATGAGGACACTAAGTATGGAAGCTTCAAAAAGGGGGCCTTGTTTGTATTTTTCCCCCACAAGGTCCTTTTCATCTGAGACAGTGCAAGGCTGATTCACTAGGCAGCTTCCAGAAATGATGCCATTATCTTTCTTTGCATTTTTGGTGTGAACACAACATGATTCTTTCATCTTCATACAGCTAAACCATACTGTTGGCCATTACTTGATCACAGAATGCATATAAAAGGCTGTGGATTGTTCAACTTTATATGTTCAGCATAAAGAGCAAAACTATTCTTTACTATTTTAAGGCTATGCCAGAGTTTAACAGTCTATTCTTCAATTCTATGAGTCCTTGTTGGAGGCTGTAAGGTCTCAAAACATGAAAACAATCTATATAGTATGGGAGTAGGTCTTTTTATGGGATTGAAAAGACTCTTTAATACATTCCTTTCACAATGTTATCTTCTATAATGCTTCCTCACAAAATGTGCACTCCAGTCCTATAGCAGGGATTGTTTTCAGATTCTTACCAGATCATATGGACAAGAGTTGATCTCAACATTTTTACTGTCGACACAAAGAAAGATAGACCTTGTGATAAGGTGGGCGGAGGACTGTTGTCCTTTCAGACAGAAGGTATAACAAACGCCCTTCTCTATACCTCAATGATAATGAGTTTTCCGAGTGTGTGCGCAGCCTGTTTCTATCTTTAGATCCGCACCTGAAAGCTCCTGGCCCCTTATCTGCTTAGAACGAGCGTATCACGCGTCTCTTCCGTGATTACGACGCTTCGAACGAGCTGAAAGCCACGAGAGCCCGTGTTCCGCCTGTGTTCCGATGCGATAGAGGAGAAACAGGAATAGGTACAGAGAATACCTTACAAAGCGATTTCCTTCTCTCTTTTTTGGCGGACAAACCGCAGAACAACTGTGATTTAGTTGTTATCAAATACACCTTTTCCACCGTGGTAAATAATTGCATCCAAGGTCAAGGCGAACAACATTGTGACTCTTCCACCTTTTGAAGGAGCATTGCTTGTGGCATAAAATAAAACATTTACTTGGGTTACGGAGAGGAATATGTAAAAATGGAAAAACATAATTTATTAAAATGGAATAATGTCCTTCAGTCTCTAAGACAGACTGTTGTAAAGCTTATGAAAAAGAAAGCTTCGCTAAAACCATGGGACATCAAGGACAGTAGGCCTACTTACAAAATAATATATCCTATTGTACTGGGCATGCTTGCCTTGAAAAATATCCCCTTTCGCCACATGTTTAGATGTTGATGCATCCGATGCAAGCACATCTCACAGTTACCCCGGAAACTGCACCCATGTAGTTTGTGTTGAAATCTATCTCGGATGCAAATGTGTCTCAAGTGAGCACACTGGCCGCTCCATCATTTTTTAAAACTTGTTTACAAGAAGCACAACTAACATGATTAACCGCTAACCTCATTCTTCACGTTGTCATTTAGCAGAGCTACTTTTAACCAAATTCCTAGAACATCACAGCAGTTATTAGTCATGTAGATTAAAGGGAAACACACACATAGTGACACCGAGCTCACCAGTTCAATCAGTCGTAGTCGTAGTTTGGAACTGAGAAAGCAGCAGGTCAAAAGCACACAGACAGATGGAACCTGCCTGTGTGGGCCACCAGTCTGGGCCACCATCAGCCCACAGCCTGGGCCACCATCAGCCCACAGCCTGGGCCACCATCAGCCCACAGCCTGAGCCACCATCAGCCCACAGCCTAGGCCAGCGTCATCCCACAGCCTGGGCCACCATCAGCCCACAGTCTGGGCCAGCGTCATACCACAGCCTGGGCCACCCTCATCCCACAGCCTGGGCCACCATCAGCCCACAGTCTGGGCCACCCTCATCCCACAGCCTGGGCCACCATCAGCCCACAGCCTGGGCCACCATCAGCCCACAGTCTGGGCCACCCTCATCCCACAGCCTGGGCCACCATCCTCCTTACGCCGTCCGTCAAGACCAGCAGAGCCACAGTAACACCATGCTGTCTCTTTCCTCCTCCTCACACCGTCTATTAAGACCAGCAGAGCCACAGTAACACCATGCTGTCTCTTTCCTCCTCCTCACACCGTCTATTAAGACCAGCAGAGCGACACAAACACCCTGTCGTCTCTCTCCTCCTCCAACACAACGTTAAATGGGGGTCTGGGTTGAGTGAAACAGGAATGAGTGGCTGGTCTGAGACTGAAAGTTCCTGTTTGTTTTGAGTTACATCCTTTTTGGAGTGAGCCACTCTAGGCAGAGGAAGGCAGCTGCTCCCCTGCTTGTGAGTATGAGTGTGTGTGTGTTTGTGTGTGTGTGTGTGTCTGTGTGAGTGTGCGTGTGTGTGTGTGTCTGTGTGAGTGTGTGTGTGTCTGTGTGAGTGTGCACGCGTGTGTGTCTGTGTGAGTGTGCGCGTGTGTGTGTGTGTGTGTCAGTGTGTCTGTATATATGTATGCGTGTGTCTGTGTGAGTATATGTGACTGTGTGTGTGAAAGAGAGTGTCTCTGTGTGTGTGTGTGTGTGTGTGTGTGTGTGTGTGTGTGTGTGTGTGTGTGTGTGTGTGTGTGTGAGAGAGAGTGTCTCTGTGTGTGTCTGTGTGTGTGTGAGGGGGAGGGTTCTGGCTGGTCCTACACTGGGCTCTGTGTAGTTGGTAGTAGCACAGACAACCAACCACAATCGCCTTAACTACAAGAATGTCAAACCAACACATTTGAATTATAACGTTGGGTTTTGTTTAGGCAGTTGTTAACCTTAAGCACAAAACTTTCAGACGATTTCTAAATTGGATTGCAGTTCCTTTGTTGTCCGTCTGTCTGTCAGTGAATTATATTACTGTCCTGTCGGTATCCAGCCAAGTTCCACCTTTTAATTAACCCCCAGACAGAACTCATATGAATCCACTGAAATAAACAGACTTAAATGGATCGTTTCGCAAAATGTGTGATTCAGAAAGAAAGAAATGGTCATTGAATGTCCTGATTGAGTCTTGATACTGGGTTTGATAATCACAATCGAAATAAATATACATTGGTTTTAAGATGGCCCATTTTCCACCTGGTCAGACATATTATTATATTATACTCATCAATAACATAGTTAAATTATTAGGATTTATTAGAAGATTCTGAGAAAACAACATTATTTTATGCTATCTTCAAAATGAATGGCTTTTGAATAAAAAATAATTCTCTGAATTCCTTGAGCGAATCAAGGTCAAACTCGAGGCCGGTGAAGCAGTTTTGTTCAGTGAAAACTTCTTTTTTATTAAACCATCCTTTAAAAAGTTAAAAGTTAATTGAATTGAACATCATAACCTCAAAGCAAGGTCCTATTCAGCACAGAGCATTTATTGAATAGGACATTAGAGCCAAGCGCTGCATTTCCAGTCTCACTATTCATCTAAAAGCACACACTTCCTCCTACAAGGACTGTTGAATGAATGGGGAAAAAATACATCTAGTTGACTAATCTCACAATCTATTTTCAACTAAGTTAGAGAAAAGCTCCTTCCTTGAACGTCTTATTATTAACCATTCTAACTAAATGCTATATGGTCATATTAAATGCTGCTTCGCAAGATTGAGAGTTATGCTTTCAGGCCTTTGAACATGTAGAAGTGGGGAAAAGCCATCGACAGTAAACGGATCAAATCTACCAGAAACTTTTTACGAGATAGTCGTTTGAACACTTGAACAGGACAGCTAACGTGTTGCTAGGTGACGTTTCCTTGAGTTTGACTCAGCAGAACCACAGACACATCATACACACAATACCTCTGTCTGGCTAAAAACTGACCTCTGTGACATCACAATGACGTTCAGGTGGAAGGACCTGTCCGTTGCTATGCCGACGTTAAATTCCTGAGATAGCTACGCGTGCTAGCTGGAAACTGTCCTGATTGATATACTGGTTGCTAGGTATGATGCTTTGTACTTAGACCTATTTTAAACAATTTCGCGTACGCTACGATATCAGGTTTTCACTTGTTCGACATTCCTGAGACAGCAACGATTGCAGGTCGAGTACTATACATGTTGCTCTTCCGGTCTGCCAAAATAGATGCTAAATATAAAATAATTTGTTGACAAAAATAGGTAGTTAGCTAGTACTAGCTATTGAACATGTGAAAACCTCAAATTGTGGTTGAAAATAGGCCTAAATACAAAACTTAATACCTAGCAACCAATATAGCAACCAGAACAGTTTTCAGCTAGCACTCGTACGCTATATCCGGAATTTAACGTTGGCATAGTAACGGACGCGTCCTTCCATCTGATTGGCATTGTGATGTCAGAGAGGGCAGTTTTTGGCACTGGGACCGTTTTTGGCACGACACCCTCCCATGAGACCAGAACACTGCTGCTCAGTGCCTCAGATCTTGCGTCTCTTCCACGCAGAAGGATTCAAATTCAGATAAATCATTCAAAGATTGGCATTTCAACAAGTCCATTTGCCAATAGGAACAAGACCACAGATTTCCACTGGTGAGTAGCTATTATACAACACAATTATGAGGTCAAATAAAATGAAAGAACTATTTCAATGCTAATAAACAATCTCATAACCATCCGAATGAGATGTTTAGCTGCTGAATGACTTGAATGGTCGAATAATAATCTCAAACTTCAAACAGAAGGAACAAAGTCTAGGATCTTTCTGTGTATAAATTTGCAATTTTTTTACTTTTATACCCAAAGTGGTGGAAGGTTGAGGAAACCCAAACACTAATTATGTTCTCTATCATTCTTAGAACAAAATGTTTTTATTTTAACATGCTTTTAAAAAACTATTACAGCAATAAAAACCCTTTTCCAGTCATTTCCCCCAAACTCTCCCTTGAATGAGGACAAGCTATATAAAGTCATGCCAATACTTTCAGATCAAAAAGATTGGCACCCTCAAGCGTATACTGCTAAAATGTAAAACATTCCTCTGTTCATCTCAAATAAAATCCAGTCCCAAAAAAAGAAGGGCTTGTCTTTAACTCTGATTAATTGTTAAATATTGTTAAATCATGGATATTCCCCATAAGTACATTAAATTATGTTATTTAATGTTATTGTATGATGTACAATACTAGTGAGTTACTCACCGGTTTCACATCGTATCCGAGAAGAACAAAGTTCAGATCTGGAGATACTGAAAACTTAGACGCCTTAAATGTTGCCTGTAAAAAATACATTTTTAAAGATTTCAATAAAAGGACATGGAAATACCATTTAAACACCTTTTAATGGCAAGTCTCTATATTACCAACCAGTTGTAACCTTTCTACTGTAAAGGCATGTTCTTCTCCTGTACTTGGAGCACTGGCCCACTGTACAGTACACCATCTGTTTTATATCCAGCATTACACAGCAAGCATCCCAAAATGTGGATGTTTTGGGGAGATATGAAACCTGTCCAACATGGTGAGATACCACTTCCAGCACACCCTCTGTGAAGGGGGGAGTGTGTAGGAAGCTGTAGCCCGGGAACGTGTACGATCCCTGGGTAGTGTGTCAGGTTGCAGCCCTGGGCATCCTTACTTCACAGGAAGAGAGTACTCACGAAGGTGGTGTTTTTCAACAGGAGGTCGGTGTCATTGCTCTGCGTGTTCACTCTCAAGACGTCCCCGTCACTGTTTCTAAGGATGAGCTCCTCCTCTAGCGGGGAGAGAAGAAGAAAAGGAGATGTGTTAGGGTGGTTTATATGTTTGGTTTGATGAAAAATCAGTGCTTGGAACATCAACTATCAACATGAAAAAGAGACTCTTGCTTTGTACCACAGTGACAATTACATCATAGGGATGTTTACAAGACTGTGTGTACACCTCAGCGGTTTATCATCATGAGATGTCACATTCCCGCCCTGCACACACACACACACACTCATACACACACACTCACACACACACACCCACACACACTCATACACACACACACACATACACACTCATACACACACACTCATACACACACACTCATGCTCACAGACACTCATACACACACATACACACACACTCACGCTCACACACACTCATACACACACACTCACTCACACACACACACAGACAGTCATACACACACACACTGATACACACACACTCACGCTCACACACAGTTAAGCAAGCAGTGAGATGGATTGGAGTAAGGCTGTCACCATCAGTACCCCCTGCTGAGTAAAAGCTCTTGAAGAGCTGGGGAAGATGTTGTTTTTCTCAATATCAGTGACTACTTGTCACGGCGAGATACTACTTCAACCGTCGAAAATGCGGCATGACTCAAAATCTAATACGAAACTAACTTCAGGATGAGATTTTATTAATGACTTTGATGGGTCCTTTGAAAATCCCTCACCTCAAATTTGCATCTGTGTTATGGTCCTGAGGCGTCAACGCTGGGTAGGAGGGTGGCGAAATGAAGGAAGCTCAATGACGTGTAATGAGAGCTGTCATGTTCTGTGAGCAATAGCTGTTTGGCAACCTGATCACCGATGGTACCATTTCAGATTACAGTCTTTGTTATTGGAACAACAGGCATCCATAACCCCTCAGGTGCTCTGTGGGGGGTTTGCTGTAAACGTTTGCTGAATTGGCACATCACAGCCTTCTTTGTTAGCTTTTCCATTGTTGCCATCTATGGGACTTGTTTTTCAGTGAAAGCGACAACCAACCCGTAGCTGTTTGTGAACCCTTAATTAACGTTAAACTTACGTTTTTCGTGAACGAATCATATTTGCTGTCACCTGAGCCACGAACAATGGAAGCTTTCTTAAAACGGAAGGTCATTTTTTCCACGGAGTTGAGAAATAAACGGTCTTTGCCAACAGCAGAAACTGACAGATGGCATGTAGGAGAGGCTGTGCTGTGGCCCTGATGTCCTGTCTTCTGATCAGCACAGCAGACGCGACTAAGCTAACACCAATCTGCGTCTTATCAAAGTCCTCATATACTATAGCAAAACAGTTGCATCTTGAACAATTCCTCTCCTATAACAGTTGCTGGCTTATTCGGTATGGGTTTCCCCCATGGGATGAAAACATGTATAATTAAAACTGTTGCAAATGTGTCACCAAGTAAATGTGTTTACCAAGTTGTGAGATTCGTTCACGTAGTGTTCCAGTTTTATGTAGACTTGTGAATGTGTGTGACTCAGATTCCATCCTGACCTCAGTAACGTCCGCTTGCCTCTCCCATCTGTCCATATCACCTCACACAGCATCTCTCCCACCTGTCCATATCACCTTACACAGCATGTTTAGTTCAGGAACACAAAATACTCTCAAGCAGATTTAAGACAAAAAGGCCACAACGTGTTTGCTGAGCACCCTCTCCTCCTCTCCACTCCCCTCCTGTCCTCCTCCTCCTCTCCTCTCCCCTCCTGTCCTCCTCCTCTCCACTCCACTCCTGTCCTCCTCCTCCTCTCCTGTCCTCTCCTCTTCTTCTCTTCTCCCCTCTACTCTCCTCCTATTCTCCTGTCCTCCTCTCCTCTCCTGTCCTCTCCTCCCCTCTACTCTACTCCTCTCTTCTCCTCCTCTACTCTCCTACTCCTCTCCTCTACCCTCCTTTCCTCCTCTCCTCTACCCTCCTTTCCTCCTCTCCCCTCCTGTCCTCTCCTCCTCTTCTCTCCTCGCCACTCCTTTCATCCTCTCCTCCTCCTCTCTCCTCTCCATTCCACAGCCTCACAAACCTTGACAGGAGCATAGAAAGAAGCTGCATCTCATTTCGTCACATTCATCACATTTCATCACATTCATCATTTATCCACGACTCCACAGTCATTATGATGCTTGAAACCATCCCTCCTATGTCATCCTAGCTTGAGTCACTAATTGAAGTGTAAGGTTGAGGCAGATGTTTTGAACTGAGTGTCACCACAGCAAAGCAAACGTGTTGTATGGAGTGTTGAATCAGACCAGCTGATTTTGCTTTGACATAATTGGCATGATTCCTGTGTGAAAATAGGGAGGTTGGGCATTAAAGGAAGAGATTTCTAAAGAAATACCAGGACTCTCTGCTGAGTTCATAGGGATCAGTGTGTATTTAGCTGACTAGTGACAAACAGGCATCTGGAGATAAACTCATTAAGCAGGGACATCTGGTCATGGAATACGATATTTTTTTAATCTATGTGTTTTTCTCTGATTTCAAAGTTTCAAAGGAAAGTTTTCAGTATTTGTCGGGTCAAAGTTGTCCAGCACTTTATTTTCTGTAATGAATACAGAACTACTGCAAGAATGGAAATGTGTTCTCTATGGACCATTTGTAATGGGTCCTAAAAATATCCTCTACATTGTAAAGCAGCCATAATGCATGTAGATTTTAGTTGGTGGACAATCCAACAATAACTATTGAATTATCTAACTGCTGTACCGCTCTCAGAGGACCACATTCAGAAATCATCAGCTAACATTTCCTATGTTTACAAACCCCTTTAAAAAAACTGATGCCATATTTCTAGACTTTTACAATCCTATCCTACTATGGGAGTGTCTGGATGAATAATGTAAAGGATGGCTTCTGTTTCCGAGGTGTGCCAGTGAAGAAGCTGGTCTTCAAGAGGTCTGTGTTGCAGCAGCAAGGACGGGGGCTCTCTTAAGGATGAATGGCATGGTCCGTCTCTAAGGAGCCAAAACAGAGCATGCCTGGGAGGAGACGGCCTCCGTCCTGTCAAAAGACCGAGGGGGTTGCGGTGACAGCCTGACAGCACCTATACCAACCATCTGACTCCCAGCCTTTGACAAGAATACTCAAAAGGGGAGGAAGCGATCTGTCATGAATGCCAAGATTCGCGATGCGTTATTCATGACGTGGGGGAAAGGAAAGTCTCCACTTGACGAAACATAACAATAGCCTCTGGAAAGGTTACATAATGGTTTTACCCACAGCTGTCCACATCAACAACGCTCCAGAGTCGGCTTGTAAGACTGCAACAACACTGCTGTACTCCGTAACAAACCAATAAAAGATGACTTGCAAGTAAAAAATTGTAAACATTTAAAGAGGCATAACGAATTAAACGAGAGTTGCAAAGTCGTCTCTCGGGAGGAAAATAAGTGGAGCGCGGCATAAATGTCACTCAAAACGACTACATTCTTATGGAATGTACAAACCATAAGAATGTTAGTGGAAAGAACTTGATTGATGTTCCGTGTCAATCAAGTTCTTTCCACTAGCATGGCAGCTAATGCTAACTGTAGCTCAAACGGATTTACCAAAGAGCCAGAAACAAAGGGAGAAACACGAACATCCTTCTGTCACTAGTTGTGTCGGAAACCTTGGCACATGCCTTTAACATACATCACCAAATCCCTTCTGTTTTGCCAGATCTTGAGCCATTAATGATTACAGATGGCGTTCCTCGAATGGTTCATGTTTTACTGTACAATACATTCCTCATCAAAAGCGAACAAGAGGGAAATTCGATCAGGCCCACTAAATCCAGGTGTGCGTTTACCCTGAACCTTGACCCTAACTCCAGCCCTTTTATTAACCTTAGCCCTAACACTGACCCTCTTTTGCTCACAAGAAAAACAACTCGAGAAAACGTCAGAAAAAAATCATACGGTGTTTGAATAATAACAATAACTACAAGGGACAATGATTTGTACAAAGCCTTTTGATATTTCCTCTGATATTTCAATGTTTACTTATGGGTTTTGAAATCTTCCATTGTTGTTACAGGAGCAGATGTTTGTGACTGATTATTGAGCAGGGGACAATTCACCAAACTGAAGTTATTATATTTCAGGACTCGTCCCTAAATTGTCCACTGCAAGGAACGCTCAACAGCATGGATATTGAATTTGATTACTGGCATCAAAATACAGGTGGAACCATTTAACTAAAGATGGGAAATTAAATTTGTTCACATTTCCAATGGAATGAGTTGGGTTGAAGAATGACTTGGTTCAGACGGACAGATTTCACTCACCATTAAACCACACAGCATCAGGGCTGTAAACCTGGAAGCTTTTCTGAAACAAATCATCCAGCGTCAGTTGACTCCCCAAGGATCCGGACCCGTCATCTGTTGAACAAACAACAGCAACTCAGATTGACATCAAGAAGGTCGAGTCAACCTTCGTCTGCAAATGAATCACTCGGATGTATTCGAAGCCAGGGCTTTCTGATATCGTTTAAATTCTACAAGTTTAACATATTGACTGGGCCGAGTGAGTTATGGTGAGAACATCCATCCATTCCTTACCTTTCGACAGAAGGACGATGGCTAGTCCAATAAGTGACAACACGATGATGATGACCAGCAGGGAGATGGCTATTCCTTTCCAGTTCTTGTCTCCTCCTATATCACCTAAGTCCTGTGGGAAAATATGGTCAATCCATCAAGATGATCAACTACACGGATATATATTCACAAACTTAATGTATTCACAGTATGTGGCATATAATGATTCAGTTCTGACCATAGCATGGCAGTTAGGAATTACATTGGTATGTTAGTAGAATACATTTCATAGCAATGCGTTTAGTGGAGAAAATTATTATGCTGCTGTATCAACTCCTGCCTGTTGAATGTTTAAAAAGTCTTATGTACAATATATATATATAATAGAAAATGTTAAAAGATAGAGTTGAATGAGAGGACGTGTGGTGAAACATGGATGTTGCTTTTGTCAAAACAGCTATTGTCATCGCACACGTCGTAAACGGTGGACCTCGGTGTGAAGGTTAGGAAACCCACCACAAGCCTCCACAACCGGGGCCCACATAAAAGACCATGGAACAGTCCTTCACAGAGAGATCCTCCACAGCGAATAATTTGTTTTCTCGCCAGTGCTTTCCACAAGGCCTCCTGGAGGTTGCTTTGGAGACGTTTATCCTGTGTTGCCATCTCACATGATAATGAAGATCCTGTTTCAGCCTTGTATCCACTACACCTTTCACAGATCTGTCACAAATCAGTAGACACAAGGACAAGGCGCTCTGCAGATCGATACTCTGTCTATCGTCCTTGGTCCATCCATCCCCTTCCTCTCTCGCCCCTCAAGGGACTAGAGAGCGGTGACATCTAAACATGTCTTGGTTGACGGCCCCACTTTCACTGTCAAAAGCTAGAAGACTAGTTCATGTGTTGACAGCTGTAAATATTTTCTCTCTCATTCCCAACATGCAATTCCAGAATCAAAGAACGTGTTTAATATCGCAGGAGGAAGTTTGTTTTTGACAATGTAAAAGAAGAAGAAAATAGACTAGGGGGTTTAATTGTGTGAAGCAGAGCTGTGAAGTTAGAGTCCAATTTGGTGCCCACACAGGAAATAGAAACAATATGTTGGAGAAGCTAAAGTGTTATTCACAATTTTCACATCGCTATTGGTAGGAAAACAAAAACAATCTTGCCATCCATCATTGTGTTTTGTTCTTTTACTCGTAAAAAAATGATTATTCCCTCAATTGGCATACAAAAGACTGCACGGAGCTTGTCAACTATATTTTGTTCGTCCCAGATGCAGAAGGAACTCGCTTTAACAAAAGCAATGCCCTTGACAATACTGACCTGACACAATAAGACTGATAGCAGACAAATATCAAATATAATATGAAATGATGAACCCAGTAATATAGACATGTCGTTAGCAAGATAGCTGCACGAAGAGTTCTGCTCAGGTTCAGTACCGAAAGTCAGGCTTGCTGTGGTCCAGGCCTCCATCACGTGCGAAGCCTTCTGACAAAGTGAAATCCTAGACCATCCATCTCTCACACCCAGCTTCGAGCAACTAAGACACTCTTGTTCGTGGCACTATTGGCTTTGGAAGTCCTTTAATTGGGCAATGTAATTTAAAGATAAATATCCTTAAGGCTAGTCTTCCTCCTCTTCCCTGTTCTGCCTCCCCCTCCTCCCCCGGCTCGTCCTTGGAGCAGGGAGACACATTAATATGCTGGATCAGTCTCGGACGGGGGAGAGGGCTTGTTGGTAGAAGAAATCTTTAGGGGAGATTTTCCCTCCTGAGTAAAATCAACATCATTTTGCGATGTTGCTTGTGTTTTTTTTTCTTCTTCTCTGCTCTCTGTAGCCTCATTAACCACGCCAACCCATATAGCACCTCCAGGAATGCCGTTCGCTGTTTGTTTCTTCTCAGACAGCTCGTTATTTATAGACCTCCTGAACCTTCACTTGGTTGTCAGGTTATCTGTGTTGTATTTCTGTCTGTTTCCGCAGCCTGGCTGGATGGAAGTTCCATCCAACGTCATGTTACCGTAGAGACCGCAGACTCTCTACGGTCCCAGGGGGGACAGGGTCTCTACAGTCTCAGGGGGGACCGGGTCTCTACAGTCTCAGGGGGGACAGGGTCTCTACAGTCTCAGGGGGGACGGGGTGTCCACAGTCTCAGGGGGGACATGGTCTCTGGGGGGACATGGTCTCAGCGGACACATGCAGGGCTTTTGTGTTCAAGGTGGCCAACGCAGCAGGTTAGTGTCTGAATGATACAGTCGGTCAGTTCAAAGCTAAGAGTTGGATTCATGTAATCTGACTGTCTTACATGCATCCACCGAGAAAAAGCACAGCACAGCACGAAAGAAGAACTGGTCGTCGAAGCGTCAACAGCCGCAACCTTCCTATCATAATCAAGGGGGATGATTTTAGAGTGGAATTTTAATCACTTTCGGAGGTAATCTCCTCATCCTGTCTACGCCCGCTAAGCAGCTTGCCCTTGCTCCCTGATGCAAGAGTGCGAAGATGGAGACAGAGCAAGAGGGTGCGCCGGTGTCTGGGTCGGTCTACAAGCTTATGTGTGCAGGCAGCTGAGTGTGTGTGCGAGACGTCAGGAGACAGAGAGAGAGAGGGACTCTTGTGATGTCTGCCTGAGTCTCCTCCTGGTCTCCTGGACCCGATAAAAAGGTTAAAGCTCTTCGTTTTCACCCCCGCCTGCGGCTTGCTCCTGTCATATTGAGGAACGACTCTCTCTCTGTCTCCCAAAAATATTATGCCAAGTCGGTACCCTGTTTTGTCATAGCCAGGGCTGCCAGCTGCCACGCAGAGGCACGTTCATAATCCAACAGGCTCTATATATAGTGCTCCCTCTGTCCGTCCCTCTCTCTATCACAGTCTCTCGCTCTTCTCTCTCTCTCTGCCTCCCTGTCTGTCTCTCTCTATCAATCTCTCTATCTCTCTCCCTCGCTCTGCCTCTCTTTCTGTCGTCTCTCTATCACAGTTTTCCGCTCTCCCCTCTTCGTCTGTTCTTGAGTTGAACTTCTTTCTCCATTCTTTCTTGGTTAGATTGCTCCTCCCCTCATCCCACTCCTCCGCCGCATTGTCGCTGCCTCCTTCCCGTCTCCCGAACTCAGCAGGAGCCCACCTGGTATGATCTTGTTGAGGGTATTTTTTGTGGGGCTGTTTTTTTTTTTTGCCATCGTATCGAACCAGTATCTCCTCCCGTAGGGCTTATCGCCATAGGTATCGGAGGAGAGTACTACAGCTCTGTCCATAATCTTCTTAGTGAGTAGTCTCGCCATAATGCGGTAGACTGATGTATATTATATAGAGTGCTGCACACTCATGTCCGTCCTCTCTCTATCACAGCTGCTCTCCGCTCATTCGTCTCTCTCTCTGCCTCCCTGTCTGTCTCACTGTCTATCACAGGTCCTCTCGCTCTCACCGCTCATCTCTGCAATCTTCTGCGTCTGTGCTCGTCTCTATCACAGTTTTCTCGCCTCTCCCCTCTCATCGTCTCTTTCTCTATCACTCCCTGTCCTCTCTCTGCCTCTCTGTCTGTCTCTCTCTATCACAGTTTCTCGCTCTCCCCTCTCTCTGTCTCTTTCTCTATCACTCCCTGTCCTCTCTCTGCCTCTCTGTCTATCTCTCTCTATCACAGTCTCTCCTTTTCTGACGCCACCTTACCTCTGTCTGTATTTCTATCTCCATCACTCTCTCTCCCCAATCCCTTACACACACAAACACTGATATGAATAATGCATCGGCCATCTTTGATTAGAAGCCTTTGGACCTAGTAGAGGAACCTAGACCTTTTGTCTCTCTGATGCACATAGTGGGATTCACATCTGAAACAGCATTTATAGTGGGTGCTTTAGAAATGTGAAATGTGCTTGAATTCTGCAGGCAGGCAGGCAGGCAGGCAGGCAGGCAGGCAGGCAGGCAGGCTCCTAGATGTGTACTCTTTCTCTTAGATATTCTATAAGCACAGGTCTGGAGTTTCTTAGTTACATAATGTAAACAAAGTTGCTTTCTTCCCACCATATATCTGTCTTAATACTAAAAGTGGAAGACGCTTTAGGAAATTAAACAGAATTTGCCCCCCGAGTCCCAAATTTTCTGCATTCCATATCTACTTGAAATACCCTCCATATTTTTATGAGGCGGGAGGAGGATGACGGTAGGGGGAGGGATGATGAATTGGCAGGAAGCAAAATGCTAATAAATATCCCAAGGGCTGAATCGGAGTGATAATAAATCAGCTGCTTTGAATCGGGAGCACTTGACATTTCCGTCATATAAAGGCATAGAGCTACTGTGCTTTGCTGCACATTCAGGACACAGCGTATTTAACACAAGGCAAAAAGCAGTAAAGAAATGTCCCTTGGTCACATAAAGACACTGACTTGGTTTATTTGGGTACACTATAGAGACTCTTCAACTAAGTTTACGCATTAAATATCCAGGATGAAAATGGTCCTATTATTCATGCTAGACCAGGAGGGAGACAAGGCCTCATGCACTGGAGTTGGGATTGGACTTTTCTTCGTACAAATACGGTTTAAGATATTGATCACAGTACACAATTTCCAATGCATTGCTTCTAAAACTTTTTAAAAGATGTTTCGAACAGATTAGAATGGGAGTTTTCCATGCAGCTTTACTTGCCTGTCTCAAGTAATGTTTTAAAGCAAAACATTTCATTTTTTATCGATACAGTACAACGGCAGTGTGTGCAATTGGAACATCAGTATGTAGGATAATATTCAGGCTATTACATTTGGCCCCTTCTACATATAGACAGAAAACAGCAGTCTGTCTTTTAATCCAGTGTACTAAATAACCACATAAACATGTTATAGAAAACATCCCTCTTTCTTCAAGATCCTTCATAAAGTCGTGGCAAACGTCACAAAACATAATCAGCCATTCGTTTCTGTTGTTTAGACACAGTTATCCTACCAGCTTTTAAAAGGTGCCTTTGATTCACCTCGATCCCCTTTGGCATGCCAAGAGCCTGATATGACTCACTCATGTCCAATCAATATTCAGTTAAACTAAGACTCTTTCTATTGCTCTCAGTCAAGAAAACCTTTCAAAGTCATAAAACAGACCTCGACAAGGCGCTGAATTTATTCCTAGCTTGATCCGATCGACCCGGAGTCCTAGATCGTGGGAGAGCCAGGTCTTACTGTAGCAGTGATGAGCATGAAGGAGACAAGAAGCCAGCCTAAAGGATTCCAGCTAGTATAAAAACTAAGTTAAGGACACGTCCCGCTAATGCTAATGCTGCTGCTACCTTAGCTGTGTGTATAGACTCGGACTCGTGAACTGTTAGCTGCGCGAAGGTTTTGAGGCCCTTATCGGAGATGCACAGCTTGTCTCCTCTGTGAAATGGTGTTGTTTTGACACGGGGTTGAAACTAACTCCCACACCATGGGGGGTGGGGGTGTGCAGAGGGGCGATGCAGGCCGCTTAATCTGAAAATGTTTCGACTGTTAGTTTTCCCTCCATTTATTGAACAATCCACTTCTATGTTCGATATAACCCGACGATTTTTACACTCTCTGCAGCTGACTGAGTATAATCCTCTTACCAGGTTAACGCTCTCGATACGCACCCTCAACGCGCACGCACACACTTTATGGAAATCCCCTTCGTGAAAAATTAAAAAGCTACTGTTTTCAAAGCTAATCCCCAAACTCCCCAAGTTCACACTTGATGATTCTAGCGGAAGAAAATATTGGACGGAGGAAAACATTTGTCATCCTCATTGTTGATGTCGTGGTCCAGAGAAAACTTAGTCTGCATCTCCGGGTGTTCGACTAAAACACTGACAGGATGAGATGCTGACGCTGCCTATCTTGTGTCAACATCCCTGAGCAGGGAAACCACCTGGATAATTACTTCAACTGGGAATAAAAAGATCAGCTTTCAGAGTATGAAAGAAGAGGACGTTTTCTCGTTATGAAAAGGTGAGCACAGACACGCTGTGTTCTGCAATCAAACTGACAAATGTTGGCTGACTATCATCTTTCATCCAGCTTTCTAATTAAAAACAGATTTGATGTTGTTGTTTGCCTTAGACGGACAAAGGAGTCTTTGTCAGTCATGCTTGTTTTGATTATATTTGGTTGTTCGTTCATAGATGCTAAGGAGAGGCGTTTCATTAACTGTAGATCTCTGAATACATTTTTGTACTTTTTTGAAGAAGCTGTTCCATGACCCAAGGTCACCACAACTCGCTCACAAAACAATTTTGAAATAAACGGAATATTGCTTTTCTGCTAGAAAGTATTTTACGATAAATGTTAGATATCTCTCTCTCTCTCTCTGTCCCTTGCAAATACAATCATGCGTAGTGGGCAGGGAGGAATAGGCTGTGCAGTTCATGGGGAAAAAGTTTGGATGTGAATGATATCATTAGTCAGAGTTGAAACCACAGCAAAGCACCTCCCTGTTCCCCTGGAGAACCTCCACCCTGGGCCTCCCAGTTCCCCACGGAGAACCTCGACCTCTCAGCAATGCATCAGTTTGCTGCATCTGCAGATGTGTGTTTCCAAACGTCGTGCTTCTCATTACCATAGCGACATTCAGAACTTGACTTTGAAAATGTCACCCGTGGCAGACACCAATTTATCAAAGTTGCTGACATCTCACCCACTGGCCAATGTTAACCTTAAGTTGTGAATGTTGGATATGACATTTCAAGGAAGGGAAAACAATGTTGCTGGCTTTTCTCGTCACACATCAAAAACGAACAAACCAAAAACACTAAAGGCCAACGGACAATGTTAGTTTCACCCTAGTATAAAGCGTATTATAGTCATCCTTGCTGATAATGATCTTCATAGATTTTCATTGCTTCCGTTTTTACTCATATTGCTGTGCGTTTCAACTGCAGAATTCTACTCTGTGAATAATCACTTCTTTCAAAGGTTTTTAAACGTACTATATACCAGAAAGAAGGAAAGTCTTTGGAGTGAGGGGAGGAATAGGCTGCCTTGTCCTGTACAATTAGTTGTTGTTTTCCATAGACAACATCAGACTGGAGGGTGTAGCTTAGTGATTAGTGAGTGTTTGATTTCAGAACAAAGTTCAAATCTCCCCCCTGTTGTGAACATTGCTTTGGATAAAAGCGTCTACAGAAATTAATTTCGTAACTAGTCAAAACATTCAGCACTGCCTTGAATCTTTTGGACTGTCATGGAGTTACATTACAGTACTGTTCGTGAAGGCTCAACTCCCTGGTATCCAAACGTGCAGGTTTGAAAGAATCATGTTAGGCATCCAATGACGAGAAAGACATTTAAATATGAATATATTATTTTATATTCATATATTACATTATCATTTTATTATTCATATATTATTTAATAGTTTTTCGATGTGCATACGGGAGGTTCTTGAATTTAAATGTGCCTATTTTAAAGCTACAAGTTCTACAGTCTGAATGTTCGAATGCTGTGACTGTTCTGGAGCTAGTGTTGGCTGTCAGGGGTTTATAACTTGGTAACTATCCACCTCATATGACTGATATTCAGGTTAGTCTTGCATATCAGATCATCGCCCTTTTATTTTAACCTTCAAGTCAGCTCTGAAGATATGTTTATCTACTTCGGCTTGTCATGTTCCTCGTCCACGTCGTACTCTTTGATTCCTTCGCTTTCATCTATATTGTTTATAATCTCTTTTTCTTCTATGGTTATTTGACCTCCTGTGCAGCACTTTGATCAAGTGAAGGGAAGTGACGTATTGTCAAGTATGGTCACCCATACTCAAAATTAACTCTCTGCATTTAATCCATCCAAGTGCACACACAGCAGTGAGTAATGAGCAACCGCATGCGCACACACACACAGTGAACATACACCCAGAACAGTGGGCAGCTATTGGTCCAGCGCCCAGGAAGCAATTGGGGGTTTGGTGCCTTGCTCAAGGGCACCTCAGTCATGGTATCGAAGGCAGAGAGAGTGCTGTTTGTTCACAATCCCCACCTTCAATACCTGCCGGTGCGAGAATCAAACCAGCAACTTGCAGGTTAAGATAAGAGATCCTTTATTTGTCCCACAATGGGGAAATTCCACCAGGTTACAAGCCCGACTCCCTAACCATCAGGCCACGACTTCCCCCAATCAAACCAGCGACTTTCAGGTTACAAGCCCGACTCCCTAACCATCAGGCCACGACTTCCCCCAATCAAACCAACAACTTGCAGGTTACAAGCCCGACTCCCTAACCATCAGGCCACGACTTCCCCATAAACAACCGTGGTTGTTTATGAATGTGCTCTCTAAGAAGATTTGGATATATTGATGGACGTGGTGGTAGCTGTGGTGAGGCGTGGCTCACGCCAGGCTCACGCCAGGCTCACGTCGACACACCTGTCACGACAGTGCAGATGTACTGTCTCAAACACGTCGACACACCTGTCACGACAGTGCAGATGTACTGTCTCAAACACGTCGACACACCTGTCACGACAGTGCAGATGTACTGTCTCAAACACGTCGACACACCTGTCACGACAGTGCAGATGTACTGTCTCAAACATGCTTTGGTAGAGTTACAGGTTATGGTGATCGTTTGAATTTCCTTTTGATTTACACAAAACCATAACGTGCTACGTAGAAGCGTTTTAGTGGACTGTGTTGGACTGTGTTGGTCTGTGTTGGACTGTGTTGGACTGTGTTGGACTGTTTTGGACTGTGTGGTCCTGTGGTTTGGACTGCCCGTGCTGCGACTTTGGACCTGTGTTGGAACGTGTTTGTCTGTGGTTGGACTGTCGTTGGACCTGTTGTTGACTGTTTGGACTGTGTTGTTCTGTGTCTGGACTGTGTTGGACTTGTGTTGGTCATGCTTGTTGGACCTGTGTTGGACTGGGTGTTGGACTGTTGTTGGACTGTGTTGTCTGTGTTGCGGATGTGTTATACTGGTGTGTGGAACTTGGTGTGACATGTGTGGACTTGTTGGACTGTGTGAAGCGTTCTGTGAAATGACTGTGTGTTCGGACTGTGTGCCGACCTGTGTTACATTGTGTTGGACTGTGTTGGACTGTGTTGGACTGTGTTGGACTGTGTTGGACTGTGTTGGACTGTGTTGGACTGTGTTGGACTGTGTTGGAAGGTTCTGTGATGGACTGTGTTGGACTGTGTTGGAAGGTTCTGTGATGGACTGTGTTGGACTGTGTTGGACTGTGTTGGACTGTGTTGGAAGGTTCTGTGATGGACCTGGAACCCGTTTTCAGCATTCCAGTTCTATTATGGTTCAGGATTGCATGTCTGCTTGGTGACTCTCGCGTAGAAACCTCTGTCACTATTCTCCGAGTCAAATTAGTGCGCCTGCTCTTTGTCTGTCCTTGTTTCCAGCTTCTCGGACGTGGAACAACACAGAGTGCCGAACCAGTGTGTTAAGGACCCAAGTCATGTAAGTGTGAGATGGGATTTAATTTGACAGTCTCCATTCTTTTTTTTTTTTGCTATGGCACCCTGCACTTAAGATCAACTGACAAAGTCCTTGCTCCCATAACCTCCTCTGTGGCGACATTAATCCAGACAAGGAGGAAAATTGCTCATTATCGGGCGCTCATCCTCTCGTTTTCTGCAGCGTGAACAAAAGAACGCGAGCAGAAGTGTGGATGTAAGCAGAGAGAGAAGCGTCTGAAGAGGAAATAGACATGAAGGCCACGCGCACACCTGCCACTTCAACTCTATCATCCCCTGGGAAAGCTGCTGCTTCAGCAGAACGACACGGAAACACGACAGACATACAGACATGGTTGTAGTTTTTCTTTTCTAACATGGATGGGATGGCTTTTTATTTTGTATTTTTATATTTTTATTAACTGAAGATGTGGCCGTTAATTATAATTTTCCAAGTAAAAAGTGTGGGGGAAAGATTTGCCATTTGTAATTAGACCTAAGCTCCTGAAAGCAAGACAGAATGCCTACACAAGGTTCAGGCCTATAGAAGAACAAGAGGGGGTAATAGATGGGTTGGAGCTGTGGTGGAACCTTGCACATTAAATCTATAACAAAGATTACGGTTGTGTGTTCACATCAAAGATCAGTTTAGAAGGAATCCTGTTCTCCCCCCTCCCCCACCTCCCCATACTCTCTCCACTAAACCATGCTACTTTAATGCACACCCACGATGAGACATTTAGATGGCATGTGCTTTACTGACCTCAGACAGAACTAAATCTTTCTGGTTCATGTGCAGCATGGTTGCACATTTCAGCGCCCAAAAGGGAACAGGGTAAAAAAATGAATCAACCTGCTGTATTTCAGGGTTGAAAGTGAGGCCTTTTTGACCCTTAGGAAAGGGTGAGTTACAGAACACGAAAAGAGCACAAGGGTTAAAAGCGTAAACAAACACCAGAGTCGTGACTTTCCGATCCTGACGGGTCACTGTCGACGCATCTTGCCAATCTGGCCCGTGCGGTGCGCCTCATATCCTGAGTGCGATCGCCTGTTTACAGCCCCTATATCTCCTCACCATCTGTTGTCGCGACGGACAGAATGGGTTGTGACAGTCGTGGGGACGGGTTGGTGAATGTGACTGGAGGGACTAAGTGTCGCCCTGCCATGCGGTTCATCTCATTATTTCAGTCTCCCTGTCGAAGGCAGATCATAATTAATCTTCATTGAGCCACAGGACCGCCTGACAGGCTAAATCATCGGGGCGGCCGGGGGGGGGGGGAGCTCCTGAAAGCAAGACAGAATGCCTACACAAGGTTCAGGCCTATAGAAGAACAAGAGGGGGTAATAGATGGGTTGGAGCTGTGGTGGAACCTTGCACATTAAATCTATAACAAAGATTACGGTTGTGTGTTCACATCAAAGATCAGTTTAGAAGGAATCCTGTGTTCTCCCCCTCCCCACTCCCCAATTTTTAAAAAGACCTTTCTTCTCCCCACTAAACCATTGCTACTTTCAATGCATACCCACGATGAGACATTTAGATGGCATGTGCTTTACTGACCTCAGACAGAACTAAATCTTTCAGATTCATGTGCAGCGATGGTTGCACATTTCAGCGCCCAAAAGGGTACAGGGTAAAAAAATATTAACCTGCTTAATTTCAGGTTTGAAGATGGGGCCTTTTTGACCATTAGGAAAGGGTGAGTTGCAGAATACGAAAAGAGCACAAGGGTTAAAAGCGTAAACAAACACCAGAGTCGTGACTTTCCGATCCTGACGGGTCACTGTCGACGCATCTTGCCAATCTGGCCCGTGCGGTGCGCCTCATATCCTGAGTGCGATCGCCTGTTTACAGCCCCTATATCTCCTCACCATCTGTTGTCGCGACGGACAGAATGGGTTGTGACAGTCGTGGGGACGGGTTGGTGAATGTGACTGGAGGGACTAAGTGTCGCCCTGCCATGCGGTTCATCTCATTATTTCAGTCTCCCTGTCGAAGGCAGATCATAATTAATCTTCATTGAGCCACAGGACCGCCTGAC
Source organism: Plecoglossus altivelis (assembly GCA_036571765.1). Classification (NCBI taxonomy): domain Eukaryota; kingdom Metazoa; phylum Chordata; class Actinopteri; order Osmeriformes; family Plecoglossidae; genus Plecoglossus; species Plecoglossus altivelis. Next base: position 2,132,049 of record BROE01000022.1, read on the forward strand.
AGGCTAAAATTCATCCCCCCAGCGCCGGGGGGGGGGGGGGGCGGCCGGGGGGGGGGCGGACGACGACGTCCTCCGATGTGGCTCTTAAGTGGAATTCGATGATGTTTTTCTGAGCATTATGTTACGGACTGTCAGTTCACACTGAAAGTGAGTGGGTTCAGCATCAGTGACTTCTATACACTCCCATACAATTATCCTCCGATTCTTGGTCTGGAGAAGAAAAACAATTATCCATTGAGAAACCAGTACAGGAGTGTACAGAGTATAAGGACAACCTCTTTGTGTGGTTCATTATAGAGTTCAGTGGCCTTAAGCCACTCATTTCAGCCAGACAGCAAGAACATAAAATTATAAATATTTAAAAAACAAAATACTCAGATGGATTAAATGGATTGTCGGAAGTCCTGTCGGTGGTTAGTGTCCAACCTCATAGCAACTAAAGGAATTCAGCTCTAAGCCTCAATAACTATTTTTATGTTTTGATGACAAACTTGAGGCGGTTCTGTTCCAAGCACTTCATTAAGTCCAAAGAGACAGTGAGGGGGTTGGGTTTGTGTCCAAACCCACACAGTCATTAGCCAAAACCCATGCACACACGTTTGTCTTTTTGTTGTTAGTGTACACTACCCAAATGGATGTTAAATCGTCAAATGGTGCCAATAGTTAAATCACGGACCATCAAGTACGCATCAAAATCACAGGCCACAGATGGGCAAATTCATCCTTTGGCAGCTCGAAAAAACAGCCATCCATTACTCTAACCAGACAGGAAATGACACGTGTCAGAATTCAGAATCTGTGTCGTCAGGATTCTAACCTAACCTAATAATCAGTATGGGCTAGAGGGGGGTTAGTAAATATGAAGTGATCTTTACATCTCCAGAAGCTCTGGTTTCTGTTACACGAAAGACCATTGCTGTCTTTAGGCATGCTGCCTTTTGTCTGCTACAGTTTCGTAACAGAGACGACCCAGTTCGACAGGGATGCAAAGTTATTATGTCATTCTGGGATGATTTTAACAAATAGAAGTGAGCATGCAGTACTGCTCTATTGTATTGGATAAGCTCTCTCATTAAATGGTAAATGGACTGCACTCATGTAACGAGTTTTCTACCTTAATGGTACTTCAAAGCGCTTTTACATTCAATTAAAACGAACTGTTTATCTTTTGAAATATTATTTAGATGAACATTATTACTTTGACCTTTAATTAACACCGTACTGTATTTACCAACAGTTTTTCTTAAAATATTGTTGGGCTTTTTCAACATCAAGTCTGCCAGAAGCCCCCCTCCCCATCATGTTTCTGTTCCTCTGAGAGATTACAGTTATTTATTAGTCGCATCATCATCTTATCTGTCACTCTAAACATATGCTAATGTTTCCTTTGCTTGTGCTTCCCTAGTTATTAATCAGAGAGGACAAAAGAAGAAGAGGTTACGAAGGCCTCGTCATCCCTCACACCACCGCAGAAACCCACACACAAGCATGAACGCACTTAGAATGATTGCTGCACGATAATTCAATCAAGAAAAGACCATTGTGAGATGCAATGCTGATAACTTTATTCACTGCTCTGGGAAAGATATTGCATAGCGTTTAAAGCATTTGGAGCATGTGATGAAAGGTGAAACACGATGTCAGAAAAGACATCTACAGCGTTGTGTCGGAGGGCTGTCCTTGCAAAGCACAGGAAGGGGAGGAGCTTGGCGAAGGGGAGGGGTCATCTAGGCCTGCTCGAATTCAGAGGCGTCGGCTGCCCCGGAGGTGGTGATGGTCTGCTCCAGCGTGTCTCGCTCCAGAACGTCCCCCTCGGTTCTGATGGTCCTGATCAGCACCGTCTTCCTCTCCGTAATCTCCACGGCCTGTTCCTCCGAGGTCACGGCGCAGCCTGCAGAGGTCAGACCCGAGCCTGTGCTGACGACCGCTCCGCTGCTAGCCGCGCTCACGCTAGCCTCAGCTCCGTTGCTAACACCCAGTCCGCTACCCTTGCTCACAGCCGTGCTGCCAGCCATCCCGACGCTCATGCTAGACGCGCTGAAGCTGTTGCTCGTCAGGGACAGGTTCTGTACCATGCCTGTGAGCCGGGAGTCTTCACCCTCAATCAGCTTCCTGTAAGTGGTGATCTCGATCTCCAGAGACATCTTGACGTTCAGGAGCTCTTGGTACTCGCGCAGAAGCAGAGCCATCTTCTCTTTGACGGACTTCAACTCCATCTGCAAAGCCTCGATCCTGGCATTAAGCTCTCCCAGTTCCTTCTTGTGCCTGTCTTGTGCTTCCTGGATCAGGGCTTCAAGGGCGTCGTTCCTGGTCTTCAGAGAATCCAAGTCCCTCTCTTTGTTCTGGATATCCTTTTTAGCATTGGTGATCTCCTCTCTCGCGCTTCGAACTACGTCCACATTCCTTGACGACTTGTTGGTCAGATCTTCAAACTTGGAACTGTACCAGCTGTCCATCTCCTGCAGATTCTTAGCTGCGATGTCATCGTACTGAGCTTGGATTGCTTTAAGAGCTGCAGAAAGATCGGGGGTGCCAAAACCACTTTGGGTGCTGGTGTGGGCAGCATAGATCTGCTTCAACAACTCTTCGATCTCCTCTTTCTGGATTTTCCGCAAGAAGTCGATCTCCACTTCCAACTGCTCCAGTTGCTTCTCTAAGCTGATTCGTGCGGCTGTGGCAGCATCCACGTCCGGACGGAAAGCTTCCAGTTCTGTCTCAGCCAGCTTCCTCTGTTCCACTGCCTCTTGGTATCTCTCCTTAATGATCTCCAGCTGTCCAGCCATGGCGTCTCTTGCAGCCACCGCCAAGTTTCGCTGGACTTTCATCTTATCGGCGATCCTCATCAGCTCCTTCAGCTGTTCCTCGTACAGCATGCGAAGGCCAGAGGGCTTCACGAACCTGTTCACCATTGCCTCGATCTCCGTCTCCAGCAGCTTGTTCTGCTGCTCCAAGGACCGGACCTTCTCGATGTAGGCGGCCAGTCTGTCGTTGAGGACGACCATCTCCCTGCGCTCGCTGCTACGAGTGCTCCTGAACTCCTGGTTCTCAGCGCAGGCTGCGTCCAGGTCAAGAGGAGCTTCCATTCCGTAGCCGACACACAGGGCTGCGGAGTTGACGGCTGGCGCTGGGAGCCTGCGTGTTGACGATGCTGTCCTCCTGCTCACGCTCCCAGCTCGCAAGCTGCTGACGGTGTTAGCGGTGTAGCTGGCTGAGCGAGGCTGTGTGGGCCTCCGAGTAGGAGACGGGCTGGACACTCGGACTTGGACGGCCATGTTGCTGGCGCCGTCGAAGTGGCGGCGGTAAGATGAGATTCTTTCCGGACTGTGACTCATGGCGATGGACTGGTAGGTCTGAGCTCCGGTGAAGTTCAGGGTGTACCGTTGCTGTGTGCTGGAAGGAACACTTCTGCTTTTCAACATCCATCCCTTGTGGCTTTTATACTTAGGCAGTGACACTTGGTCTGGCCTGCTCATGAGGCAGTGTCCGTGGAATCTCTAACCTCTGCATCACAAAGAGCCTGACCTGCCATGCAGAAATGTGTCAGGACTTTGTTAGAAGCTGAGTTCGAGCTTTTAACTATGATCTCTAAGGGCCCCCCGTAGGAAACAGAAATAGACATACTGTTTATAACAGTTAAACGCAGCCTGCAAACACTAAATTGAACACCTTTTTATAAACACAAGGGATAGGGTTATCATATCTATTCATGCTCCCCCCTTAAACAATATGATATATATCAAAGCACGAAGTCATTAGATAAGTGATATAAGTCATTAGGTCATTATGACAAATATGATATTAATTTGGTGGAATTATTAAGATGTAGCAGTATGAAACTCTTTTAGGTTCTTAAAGAGAGATTTTCAGAAAGGTTGACTGGGCGTTGGAGATCGACTCACAGGATGCAAGGTAAATTCTCGAGTGATGAGGCAGTGTTCCAACACATTCTTCATCACCTAATAAACTTGTATTACATCAGTTGACAGACCCTAGACAGACGCTGACACTCATATAAGCGAGACGTTAAAATGTGGAAGTGAAGATTATGGCAACGCCGTAAATTAAAGCAAAGTAAATGAAAGTTATAATAAATAACTGCACGGCAACGTAATTGCATAGCAACGCCCGCAATAAAAACCTCTACATAAGAATTGATACATGATTACAGTAAAGAGTTTTAAATGTTTTCACACAAGCAAGAAGAAGGTTTCAGTAAGGAAATGATTTGAGGAGGGGGTGAACTACATGTAGATGTTTTATAAGGGGTAGATGCAGAATGGTCTACTTATTCCTGGAAAACCCAACCTAACCCATACCACCTTTCACTTGTAATAACTCTCATGGCTGAACCGTACAGAAGTACAGCTAGCATTGTTACGACTTGCATTGTTATGTAGTGGCATAATAGTTTAATGTAACCTTAATGTAGTATTAACACTTTTACACATACATTCCTAGTGTATTTCTGTTCCTTCATAATTAAACTATGAGTAATGAAATAGGTAATCCATCATTGGAATGGGCCCATGCGTACATTAGCAAGATTATAATGTGTTCACGTACTGTTGGCAAAACCACTCATTCTGCAGACCAGTAGAAACATTTGTCAAAGATGACATAGGAACTTGCTCATAACTTTTAGAGTCCAAGTGACAAACTCCTGTTGAGCTGCAGTGATTATTGGAAATAATCCCAATGGCATGGTCGTTTTTCCATGGCAGATATTCTATATCATTACTTTGTTTGTTACTATTTCACTACATTTTATGACGGTCCATTATTTTATTTACTTATTTATTATCGTCAGGATATATCTGATGTCTACAGTGAGGATACAGTCATTTAAACGTTATGGAAATGTTAAGGAAAGTATGTCAAGCTAAAGATGTTTTTATACCAGACAGCATGTAGGCATGTACATCTATCTTTATAGATCCAGTTGTGTACATGAGTGATCATTTAATATTTATTATAAGTCTGATGGGATGTTTGTTTACAGAAAACATGATGGTCACTTACATTAATATTTAACATACTTTATATATGAGATAAGGATTGGATTTACTTTCGAAAAAGACCGAGAGGATGATGAACAGGAACAGGACGATGCTTGCCTTTCTAGCTGACCTGAGACGTCCATTATTGCTGTCAGAGAGCACCTGTAGCATCTAACTGATATATCACAGCCTCTCATGAACAGATGGCCACCACAGCCAGCTCGTTAGTATCCACAATCCACCCTGGCGTCTGGAGAATCGTCAGCTTCTGATTAAGTTCCGGCCATGAATATTCATCAACTCTCCTGCTTTCACGGTGAGATAGGTTAGGGATGTGTTTTTTTAAATCAGACATATGTGGCTGGACGTGGATCATATATTCAATCTATCCCTCATTTATCACCGATTACTTTTGATTTGGTTTTAAAACCCTAACTTGTGCCAACGAGAGTTCCTGAAGCGTTCACTTGTTGACAGCCGAGATACAGAAACATTGTGCTGAGAGTAAGCAGCTTTTGGTGAGTTATCTCTAAAACACCAAAGTGCCCTAAAAAAAAAAACTGCTATCACCTGCTGATTCCCAGGCTTGAAAGAACAACCCTCGATGCTCACACTTGTGAACTCTGTAACCTACCTCAGCAGGGTAACGTAGCTGGTTTACAAGTGACTATTTGTTGTCTTTATTAATGAAAGATGAACACAGCAGGAGCAGTAGTGGAACACAGTGACACCTTCACCTTCTTCTCAACAACACGGGGTCTCCCTAAATACACTTCCTGTAGCAACGCTGTAGGAGGACACACGTACACACACGTACACACACACGTACACACACACGTACACACACGTACACACACGTACACACACGTACACACACGTACACACACATACACACACACATACACACACACGTACACACACGTACACACACATACACACACATACACACACACACGTACACACACACATACACACACGTACACACACGTACACACACGTACACACACACGTACACACACACATACACACACGTACCCACACGTACACACACACGTACACACACGTACACACATGTACACACACACGTACACACACGTACACACACATACACACACAGACATACTCTCACACATACACACACAGATCAGTAACACTACACATACATCAGTAACACCACACACACACACACACACACACGTCAGTAACACCACACACACACACATTCAGTACACACACACACAGTCTTTCTCTCACACACACAACACAACACACACATCAGGTAACACCACACACACACACACACAACAATCACACAACAAACACACACACAAAACAACCACACGCGTGTAACACACACACACACATGTCAGTAACACCACACACACACACATGTCAGTAACACCACACCACACACACACATGTCAGTAACACCACACACCACACACTCTCTCTCCCTGTCACCCCACCAGCTGACGTATTCTCAAACACGCAGGTGACCACCCAGGTTCAGGGTTGACGTCAGACTGCAGCTTCTGAAATGTCTTATCCTACATTTGAATCTCATCCTCTGATTACTTTTTGTCTTCCTTGACAGCCAGTGTGGCAGGACCCAATCACATGGCAGAGCCCTCTGTCACTATAGCCGGGACCCAATCATATGGCAGAGCCCTCTGTCACTACAGCCGGGACCCAATCACATGGCAGAGCCCTCTGTCACTACAGCCGGGACCCAATCATATGGCAGAGCCCTCTGTCACTACAGCCAGGACCCAATCACATGGCAGAGCCCTCTGTCACTACAGCCGGGACCCAATCATATGGCAGAGCCCTCTGTCACTACAGCCAGGACCCAATCACATGGCAGAGCCCTCTGTCACTACAGCTGGGACCCAATCACATGGCAGAGCCCTCTGTCACTACAGCTGGGACCCAATCACATGGACAGATTATGCTAATACCGTCACGTACATGAGACATAGGGCAGCAGGACCCAGGCGACAGCATGAAACAAACAATTAGCCTGTGTCCCTTATTGACTGTCATTTCTCCAGCTGGTTACCCAGCGGTTTAATAATCTGTACCCCAAATTCTCCCCTCTCCTATTACCTTTGAGAGGTGTTGGTCAGAGACTAAATTAAGCCAACAAGAAGTCCTGCCAAACAAATCTGGAGATGTAGTATTGTTAATGAATAACAAACAGCTTTGGAAACCATCGTACATAACACCGTTATGGACCGATTTGGGTTGTGCTTGCAGATTGTATAACGAATGGAATTTAATGTAATCTGTAATATATTTTACAATTCATTTCGTCTTCAGAGGCATCTTTTTGTTGTTTGAGAAAATGTTTCTGTGAGGATTGATCGAACAGTAACTGAATATAGCTCAAAGCTGAGCCACAAATTCGCAATATGTGAATTTAGTTTACATTTATTATGATCATTTATCATTATCCAAAGTAAGAAACAGCATTGAGACGGTGTGAACCTGTGACCTTTCAATCAGCAGGGAAGAATTCTAGCCAAATAGGCTCTACCTTGTCATTCATGCTTATCTATGAGCATTTGGCTCAGAAAAAGCAGTCATATAAGACCATCGTACCACCCTGTCTCAGATAAGTTGTGTGGCATGGTTGAAGGCAGAGAAATGGATTCCACGGTTTGCTTTGTTGAACGCTGTGGAATGTTGCTTCAGGGAACCACAGAAGGAGACCAAACACATTTGAGCTCCGAGTCTGTGTGTTCAAAAGCCAGAGAGGTTTTTTAAGGCTCTGCGCCGAACAAATGCTAAACCCACGATCCCTCCCATGCCTCGCAGTATTAAGGGAAATTAATGCGTTGTTTGATATTTCAATCCCCCGTAGAAAGACTAGATTCTCATTTTGTTTACTTTATGTTTCATCATTAATTTACCAGCTTTGATGCTTGGACAGAGTAATTAACCGTGAGGGGGAATGATTGAATCACACTTACATGAGCCTCTCCACACTAGCGATAGTGTAAATCTTGTAGCTCTCATAAAGGGCTGATGAAGGCTTCATCTAGACTTTATGAAGTCATTTCCTTTATGAGGTTCCACAGTGGTTGTGACTTAATTGGATGTAGATCAAGGAGAGCAAACTCATTCTTAGGGAGTGTGATAACACTTTGCACTGTTTGCAGTTGGTGTTAATATCCAGTTATTCAAGTGAATTATATATTGGCTCCTTTCTAATGGTAGGTGGCAAAGCAGTCACCACAACTGCTGTTGCACGAGAGCCAGTTGGACCACAACCCTGCTAAGTCGCACAAAGCTTTAATGCAGTTAGCTTAGTAACATTCATCTTCCATACACAGCCACACATCCTCAGCAATCATACAGTATATGACTTTGAAGTATTTAGGCCTTGGGGTGTCTAGTCTGTGTTAAAATGCAGTTCCTGTAGCTGACTAGACCTTTGATGTCTCTCCGCAATTTCATGCCTCGTACCTAGCCGTGTCCTTTCTATCTCTCTTTTAATTGCGTTTCAACGTTTTTGTTCCTGTCTGTATTGTAGCGAGCCACTTCAAGCTGGGGCAATGTGTTCTGTAGAAAGTCCTATCATTACTGACCGACGGTTTGCTGAAACAACGGTCGGTCTGAGGCAACGTGGGGGTTATAAGACGTTACAAGCTGACAATTAAGACCATTTTTACTCTCCGTATCTGTAAGGAACTTTCAAGGGGTGTCTAAGTTGATCAAAACATACATTTTAGCCAAAGAGAATCCAATAAATTGAATACATGACGTTCTTCGTTTTACAAAGTTGGTTCAAAAACCTTGTGGCCTTGCAGTTCCAACTCTTACATAAATTATGTTTGGATGTGATTTTAAACGCTTGGAAATCCCTTCCCAAGACGCAACTGCTGCCATTTTGGAGAAGTCTTGGAGAGGTAAATCTACTCAATATTTTAGACACTTCTTTTCCAAAACTCCAAACCACAAACTTCTACTGTCTGAGCATGTTTATGCCCATGTCTGTTTCCACATGTTCCTTTCCCCTAAACGTCCAACCCAAACACTAGACAACAGTTTTTCTTATGTGACTGGAGTGTGATTGGAGTGTGCACCAATTACACATCAACTTCCATTTTATTGCCAGAAACATCATTTGTGTTTTTCCAGCAATACTGTAAAGTTATGATTCTTGGTAGCAGAATAGCCTCCAGCTATGTCTGAATTAGTAAACCAGACAGGCCGTGAAGACAGTGAGGTGAGCCTGAAGCCTGAAGGAAGCAATCTTCCCACAACCCTGAGACCTACACTAAGGACCCACACCTGGACATGAGGACGGACAACACACCAAGACTACTCTCTCCTCATCCACACTGCTTGTTTCTCTACACCTCTTTCTCTCTGGCTAGCTCTCTCTCTCTCTCTCTATCTCGCTCTCTCTCTCCCTCTCTCTCTCTCTCTCTCTCGTTTCCCTAACACACACACACACAACCACTGAGATGAATAATGTATCTTCACTTCAAAGAGGGGACTCTCTCTGCAGGAGCTTTTAATGCCCAGGGCTTGAGTAGTCCAACCCTGCACATTTTCACCCTCTTCTCTCTCTCTCTCTCTCTCTCTCTCTCTTTCTCTCTCTCTCTCTCTCTTTCTCTCCCTCTCTCTCTCTCTCTCTGTCTCTCTCTCTCTCCTACTCTCCGTCTCTCTCTCCTTTCTCTCTGCCTCTCTATACTCTCTATAAATATATTCCTTTGTCTCTTTCTCCTTCTCTCTCTGTCTCTGCCTCCCCCTCCTCTATCTCTCTTACTCTGTCCATCCTACTCTCTATCTCTCTCTCTCTTTTTTATTCTCTCCTACCCTCTGTCTTGTCCTCTTCTCTCTGGGCAAGGTTCTTGACCCTTCATGGCCTCCGTGAGCTGTGCCGTGCAGCACGTGGGTGATTCAGAGACAGTGTCCGCATGAATGTTTGATGAGGATAGGAGGGAGCTCAGGAGAGCCTGTGAGGGAGGAGGGGAACATAAAGAAACGGACGAGAGAGAAAGAGATGTTCATGAACATGCAAATTTGAGTGCATGTGGTCAGAAACAGAAATGTTTCGAAAACACGAAATGAATCCAAAATACCAAAGAACCTTGAGCCCTTGTGATGAATATTTGTCTTGCCCCTTCTTTTTCAGCTTTCGCTTAAAATAAACAACAAAAACATTCATATAGTACCTACTTCCATCTGTTTGAGGAAAACAAACGGTGTTAGCAGAGAATCTATACTGAACCTAAACTATGGATTAAAAGGGAACCCCTGGGCTCCTTGGCTAGAGTGCAACCTCGCACAGCAACCCAGGTTCGATTTTTGCCTGAGCCATTCCTAGACGTCTTCCTCTCTCTTTCTCTCTCT